>JAAQRH010000144.1:0-102361 GCA_013186785.1 Fusarium pseudonygamai
AATCGATGGGGGCGACGCAGAGGAGACGGTCATCATGGCATTGAGGCTCAAGATATCTCACCCCGTCATCTCATCTGGACCCAACTGCCAATGGGTCCCTCTCAACTTCTTCGGTATGCGACAAGTCTTGGAACAATCCCGACAGGAGTTTGTACGGGTTCTACACCAAGACTTTGATCCATCAACGATGCCCGCAAGTCGGGCTAATAACGAGCTCACCTCTGGACCTCTATCGACACTCCGCCGACTAAAACGTTCCGAAGGATCAATCAACTCAAAGGGGAAGAAGCCCCGCGTTCCAATCATGAGACTAAGAGCCTCATCGAAAGACTCCACACGCTCATCATCAACGATAAATTTATGTCCCGCCGAAAGCAGCGAAGCTCACAACGAGCGTCTCCCATCAACAGACACAGTGGACGTCTACCCTCCCGAACGTCATTATACCTCCCACCAACAATCATTCTTAAACGGTGGTATTGTTGTATTCCAAGAAGTAACCGTTCAAGTCGAACAGAAGAAGTCCGAGTCGAAGGATAACTTGGAACTATCGTGGAGTCACGACACGGTAACTGAGCCGCCGAAAACACATCAGCGACGTAACAAGAAGAATGAAATGCCAGTTATACAGAGCATTGAACTACAGCCGTCAGGGAGGGGAACAACAGAGGTTTCTGTTGAGTCTCGGTGGCTGCATAGTTTTGGTCACGCGGATAATAACATCACGACGATGGCGTCTTTTATAGATACCTTAATACTCGAGTCCAGTCACTCTGCTACATAGCGGGGCTTGTACTCTTAAACATAATATACGAATTTATTTCCAATATTTCCATCCTTTAATTAAAGATGTGCCTGTTTCTGCCAAGTTTAATCTTATTTCTGTACCGTTGCTGATAACAGTCAATGCTATACATGTTAACGTAGTATCTGACCGTGCCCACTTTATATTAAATACTGACCACTAAGAAAGGACGCCGTCTTCGCGGGGTATTGGATGCTGTTGACGTTGGCCAAGTCAAGTTCCCCGCACGCTCAGGTTGTAGATGCACATATCTCGGGAGTTAGGTCGGTTAAGTGATACGAGGGGTTGCTCTGGTCAGCTAAATGATCATTGTCAAGTGACCCTGAGCCTACTCTTGTTCGTAATATCTCCTCGCTGGTTTGACTATTCGTCTTAAGAGTCTGCTGACGACCTAAACCAATGCTAGCTATCTCTTATTATCCACCCGACAACATTTCTCGGCCGAAGGAAGAAAGGAATGCTGCTTGTGTGGACAGCAGTTATTATAGCCATCATTTGGCTGGCACGTGGGCTGTTGGTTTCATCGTCAAGCACCAAAGGAGGCGGCAAACCTCTACCCGGCCCACCAGGTATGCCAAGTGCACAACACGATAACTCCTAACACCTCACGAGACCTGCACTCAGCGCTGCGATTCTACGAACCAAGTTGACTAACCATGGCTCTCAAGGCAAACCGTTGGTCGGAAACCTCTTCGAGATCCCCCCATACCACTCTTGGCTCAAGTTCAAAGAATGGGCCGACACGTACGGCCCCATCTTCCGTCTCAATCTCATGGGGCGACAGCATGTCGTCTTATCGACCGACAAGATTGCCAATGATCTCCTGCGCGAGCGAGGTAGTTACTATTCATCTCGCGAGTTTCTCCCCATGGCATCTGGAATTGTCTCCGGCGACATGAGGCCATTGCTTCTTCCATACAATGGTAAGGTCAACAGCTCGCAAGAAGAAAAGTCTGTGCTGACGTCAAGCTTGAACTGTATATCGTTGGCGTCGAGGCCGAAAGCTGATGCATCAGTTGACCATGCCAGCGGCGGCAGACTCATACCTACCCGTCCAGGACTACGAGTCCAAGAAGCTGCTCGTGTCCCTGCTCGAGACACCCGCCAGATACGAGAAGTGGTTCGAGCTGTACGCCTCGGGAGTTGTTTTCCGGACTGGATTCGGCAAGTGGATCGAAACTGGCGATGAGCCCGCTGTCAAGCGGATTATCCAAGTAGTCCATAATCTGGAGCGAGTCGCATCACCCGGAGCCTACTTGGTCGACTCGATGCCATTCCTTGCCAAGTTACCAGAAGCGGTGGCCCCCTTCAAGAAGGAGGGGCGAAGACTACATGAGGAGGAACTCAGCCTCTTCAGAGAGCTTCAGTCTGATGTACGTCGCTCATTGGAGAAGGGCTATGACACCCAGTCTTTTACACGAACGTTCCTCGAGAACAGGGACGGCTATCAGCTCTCGGATGATGAGGGGGCCTACGTGATTGGCACCTTGTTTGAGGCTGGAAGCGGTACCACGGCGGCGGCCATGATGTCGTATTGTCTCGCGATGTGTCACTTTCCAGAGTGGCAGAGGAAGATGCAGGATGAGCTCGATGAGAGGGTGGGCGACCGCATGCCGGGGTTCGAGGATATACCGAACCTCCCGACGGTGCGTGCCGTTATTAAGGAGGTGTTGCGTTGGCGCCCTGTCACAGCAGGTGGATTTCCTCACCAGCTGACCAAAGACGACGAGTACGAGGGCTATTCCTTCAAAAAGGGGACGATATTCCATCCTAACCAATGGTATGTACATGTCACGACACAACTTGGCTATTTGAAGTGAGCAAGCAGCATGCTAATTCCATCGCGATGCAGGGCAATCCACCGAGACCCGGTACTGTACCCTGACCCAAACAACTTCAGACCCGACAGATGGCTAGACCCAAAGTTCCCAACCTACAGAGAACCGCTATCCAAATTCCCTAACCTTCAGAATTACAGCTGTTTCGGATTCGGGCGGCGTATTTGTCCAGGCCAGAACATTGCAGAGCGATCCCTGCACATCTTGACGGCTCGGGTCGCCTGGGCTGGCAGCGTTGTCAAGAAGAGAGACGCGAACGGAATGGAGATGCCAGTGCCGCTTTATGATTACACTATAGGTTTCAATACTCAACCGAAACACTTTGACTTTGACGTAGTTCCGCGATCCCAAGGGAGATATACAGCCATTAGGGAATCTTTGAGGGAAGCAAAGTCTAAGCGGCCAGCATAGAGACGGCAAGGTAGGTATACTAGGGTATGCCAAAGCAACTCGGCAAATAAGTGTTTGGGACATTGATCAACTCAACCTGTGTAGATCTGCAGCTCTTCGTCAGCCACAGTGAAGGAGGTATGAATATGAGTATGGTGAACATGGGGCAATGACCCGTTGGAGATAGTTTATATGTCGCCTCGAAGACTTATCAAATCTCTCGAAGCAGACTCTTACTCACTGGTCCCGATCGAGTATTTGACAAAGACCTTTGTCATCGGCGATGTCATTTCATTTCTGGCACAGTCTGCGGGTAAGTTTAAACCCTATCCTGGACATTAGCCATGGTATTAACCTCTGATTACTGCAGGAGGAGGTATGCTGGTCAACGCCAAATCCGAGGGTGACCAGAAGAAGGGGCAGAACATCATCATCGTTGGCCTTGCTGTTCAAATCTACTTCTTCGCATTCTTCATTAATATTCTTCATATTTTTCATCGTCGAATTACTGCGAACCCGACCAGGAAAAGTATTTCTTCGATTTCTGCCTGGAAACAATTTGTCCTCGTTCTCTATGTTGACAGTGGTCTGATCATGATCCGATCTCTGTTCCGTTTGGTTGAGTACATTACCGGATCGAACGGCGCATTGCAGTCAACTGAAACATATACTTATGTGTTTGACGCGTCGATGATCTTCATCGCCGTAGCCCTTTTCAATATTGTTCACCCGGGACGAGCGATAATAACTCCCAGAGAGTCGGTGGAGACGTTCCAGGTACGCAATGAATCAGCAAGCATTTCTCTACAGCATAAGAGCCACTTGTCGCCTTCCGTTATCCAGCAACCATTTACCACGTTCGACCGTCATCGCTATCACTATCTACAAGAACATCCAATGGCTCAATATTCTCAACAAGATCATACAGACTCCCTTGGCCAGTATAACTACCCCTGCTACTCAACTTCGCCAGGTCGGTTCCACGGTCAGGCTTGAACAACTCTTAGAACGATGGTACGCTCCTCTCCAAGATATTGCTCGAAGACGTCACGCTCATTGGATTGCATGCAGATCTTTTCACGGACACCAAGCTCATTGCATTTGTATTACGATATTTCATTGCGTCAGGGTGTAGATAGCAAGTTATATCTATTGGAGTATGCCATGATGATACAGGTTAACTACATCACACATCAAATCGATGGTGATCGTTCTCTGAAATTTGGGATAGGAAACCCAAGCTGCTCATTGACTCTGATAACCTCCTCTAGGGCTTCAGGATAGTCAAGATCCGATTTTGCCTGTCTGTCTATGAGTCTCCGCTGCTCAATTGTGATTGGCTTCCTCTCCCATATATCCCTAAAGATCTCATGATGAGTGAGGGCGTATTCCGAGTCCACACGAACGCGATTTCGTGCATCACTTAAAATAGGGAGCGAGTTGGGCTTAGGAGGAGGACAGTCTGTTTCCGCGAGTAGGAATTCAAAAAGTGCCTCTTGTTGATCATCGCGAAGCTGGTACACGCGATGAGTCTGCTTATGGCGACAGGAATGAAAGTAGATGTTGGGCAATGGCGCATCTGATGAAGTTTCTGCCCGACGGTCAAAGATTGCTACACCTCCGAGGATACGATCCTCAGCCCAATATCCAACTATGTCAGCAACTCCATTCGGGTAGATGTCTGCATCGAGATAGGCGTGGTGACTAAAGAGGGTCGGCCGTGGCGGGACATCGACAAGACCTTCAAGCTCAGAGGCTGGTATTCTCCAGTTGGTAACGTAGTCAATGTCTGCCTTTCTTCCTTTGTGTAATTGGAAGTCAAGCTGAAATAACAGAACGGCGATCTCATGAAGAGCTACTGCTACTAGCTCCACTAGACGTGTCTTGAAAGCTCTAGACCTAATCTCGGCATGTCGATATTTCTCAATTGTCTGGAACGGTGAGTAGCAATACGACGAAGAATATTGGAGATATGACTTACTACTGGATCAAAAGTCAGAATTTCAGAGTTCCACTGTTGATAATACTCTTGGGCCTTTTCAAAAACCCCGGGACATAGCTCATCGTGGCATGAGTCGATAGGATGTTCACCAAAGACATGAGGGAAACGGCGGTCAAAACATACATCTCCGGTAGGTAGCCCATCCATGATTTGAGCATACGTGAATTGCGCAAGTTCAGTAGCCAAGACATTTTTGATCGCGACATCTAGAACATGGCGATGGCGCTCTGGTTGGATATCTCGAAATGGGACACGTAGCCTAGATTGGGCGGCCGCTTTTTCTCTAAGTGTCTCGGTTAGAACTTTCATTTCTTCTGAGTCCATGGTGAAGTATTGGGAGAGTATAGATTAAGAGAAGAATGAAGAAAGATTGAGGAAGAGCATAAAAGGTGGACGAGTTGGTCGTGTATGATAGGCGGGGTTCTAACTTATGGCTGCCTATTTCCCTCCCCACTATTCAAGTGAGCCAAGACTCACTTACTCAGATCATGCAAATGGAATTCAATCCCTACCTCCTTCAACCCGGCTCATGAAAGCTTCGTCCCGATCTCGACGTTGAGAAGCAGCTCTGGATTGTCACATCACCTGTTATTCCAGTAAGCTGTATGTCATCAGTTCGTGAGTCTCAGCTAAGGCTGGCTGAAATCTAAAATGGAAGCCTATGGCTAATTGGTGCCGCCGATTTAGTAAGGTGCCATGTTCACTGGATTGTGTGTAGATCTGTTCATTGATATTGAGATCATCGCATTCGTATAGTATGGATATTTGACTGCGCCTGGATATCCGTCGCAAGTTATTTATTGGGATGCGCCAAGACGATGGCACATGTATACGTCTGGGATCTTTACTGAGAGAACTGGTATAAGTCTACGGCTCTGTGTTACCTACAACGAACTGGGGCAATGCTTGGAACCGAGCATAGTAGTAAAAATGGTGCATCTTGTATCTCAGGTAAAGAAAGGTGTAATATATGCAGTCAACTAAACTTATTGTCTGACTAGCTGAATAAGAGACGAGACTAAGAATAGAACCTGTCAGGCCTTTAAGAAAAACAGCTCCTCCTGTATCCATCATAAGACTCTCCAGGCCCATAATGCCGTAATCCTCCAACCCGACATGATTTGTATCCACCAAAGCACTGTCAAAAGTGCTTAGGTATGGTAGATACCCCATCGCATGTTAACACCTCCAACCAGTCCAGTAAGACTTTCGCATCCCATGACACCCGCAGCGCCAACCTTGCCTTCCCACTGAAACTTCTCAATAGAGCTGTTGATCAGATCAATGATATCCTGGTTTCCGATATGAGCAGCGTTCATGTTTGATCCAGCGCCCTGTGCACCAAAAGCACAGGTTCCGTACTGGACCAGCTGGTGGTGCTCGCCACCAGCACCGACGGTCCAGGTGCCGCCGCCAGCGATGTTGCGGGCGATGCGCTGGCAGTCGGCGACGAGGGGAGAACCGCCGGAGGAGTGGTTCTCAAAGGTAGAGTCGCCACAGTCGTTGACTGACTTGCGCTTGGTGAGTGTGGATGGGGAGGACTCTGTGATGGGAGAGGCGGCGGCGAAGGCGGCCATGAGGAGGGTGAGGAGGCTGGTGTTGACGAGCATTTTGATGGCTGGAGGTTGAAGAAATTGTTTGAAAGGTTGATGTGATGTTTGAGTGTTTGGGTGAGTGATTGTTGATAGATATTTGGGAGAGTCAGAGCCTTATATACTTGACATCCAGGCTTTGACCTGGTACAATCGGCTCAGCACTTTGAATATCCCCGTTAACTCAGACATCGGCTAATGAACTTTTGCCTCTGAAGGATTGCATTTTACAAAAAGACCTAACCATCGCATAGGCATACTGTGATGTCTCATTGGCCACATTCGCAGTCTTTCCGCAATAGTATGGGTTTCCCTAGTCGGGGCCCATTTTCAGAGTCACCGAATATTCCTCCAGCCAATTAAGCGAAAAGAGTAGTTTTCGTATAAATGTCCAGTTGCAGGAACAGCCCCATTTATTTGATAGTTGTCATTGTAGCAAGACGAAGTACAGTGACTAACAAAGATATGATAATTCTATGTGATATCTAAGGTAGGCTATATGCTTTAGTCACTTTTGAGTGGCCAACGACATGGCTCTGGGTTTTCGGATCATCTTCAGACTATCCAACACCTGGATTCACATTTATTTCACTATTATCTGTACCCTCTCCTTCAACAATAATGTTGGACTATCTGCAAGTAGTAATTTATTCATTTGTGAATTATCCACGGTCCATGCTCGGAGCCGTCAGCAGACATGTCGCCTGACGCAGCAATATCCGGGCCAATGGGAAGGCCAAAAAGATAGAAATATACGATGGCAAATGACCTATAATTTCTATTCAGCTCACTATTACATGCACAGTCGCTCTATAAGTGGACACGATGGAGTTGTAAGACCTTTTGCTGCCTTTGAGATCCTTCAGAGTCAGCGCTAGCCAATTCAAGGCGGCTCAATAGCAATGCAACAGTGACAATCCCTTTTATTCCACTGTTTTCGGAACTCGCTGGCCAGATCCGTCGACAGTCCCGCGGTCGATCCAAAATTATCAGCGGGTAGGGAGGAGTCAGTCGGCTATTATAGCCGTTCGATCCTTGACATTTGAGCTCGGGATGGCAAGGTCCCCACTGCACTGGATGGCTGGCCCAGCTCTATTGCAACATCAACCCAGCAAGGCCGAGGCTACGATGGCTCGAATGAATTTCCTCATCTGGCTTGGTTTCTTTCCATGGCCTGGCTTATACGAGGAGGTATGATACTAAGTAGCATAAAGGCAATTTAGAGCATCCTTCCATTTTGAACTCGATATCGCAAGGTGTCACGGGGTTCGACGCTGTGCAACATTCTCTGTTCAGTGGTCTTTTTGTATTTAGAAACGAAGCAAGGCGGCTTAGCGGCCTGAGGGGTAGCCCATTCCGATTGGTGCAAGACACCCTTGTCTCAGCATGCGTCTTACTTGAAAAGACAATGATCTACAGGACCCGGATTATTCCCTGCTCACCAGTGGGCTCAGCGCGACGGGTCGAGGCCCAGGTTTGGGTGCAGGGTAATATTGCCAATGTGTGAGCCATGAGTTTTTATGTTCTTCGCTTCAGACTGATAATGTTTCTTGATCTCTGAAGGAGTTGAAATTGATCTATATAAATACCGTCTCCTTGGAAACAAAAGGGTGAGGAACCACGTTTGGTTATCAAGCTCAGGAATCAACACCAACGCAATGTATGGAGAAGCTGTAATCTGTCTTTGCAAGCTTCGATGCGAGTCGGGGGGTAGATTAAGCCACTTCCTTCACATCGCACTATGCCTATCGTTATAACTAAAACCTTTGACTTTACAGATGTGCAGTCGCCTCAATCGCAATTTGTTCCGATGTGAAGTTAGTCAGAGGGAGATGCGCCTGGTCAGCTCTCAGAATGCCGCTATAACCAGGACTTATGTCAAAGACAATATGTGGCAACGCGTAGTGTTTCGATCTTAATATAGATAGATAAAATGACCTAGAGACCTATAGAAATAGAACATCTATCTAATAACTGCTAACAGCGATGTTCTCCCAGAATGGAGAGCGTGGGCCCTGTAGACTAGAGTAAAGGGGCTTATCGCTGGAGATAACGAAATGGCGATAAGATAAGAACCAGTATCTGCGTACAGACTCGCTTGTATTTCAGCATCATGGCCACGCAGGAACAAGATCTTCACATTGTTGTCAATCATCTTACTGACGAGCAGATCACAAATGTAAAATAGAAGCTGTACTCTGTATGATAATAACAATTCTCGATGTGGGCGACGAGCGCATAACGATTTGCAATCAAAGCCAGACAACGTACGGATAGTAAGCCAATTTCAGGGGACCTGCAGTTTGTGTTAGTGGCTGAGGAAAAACAATAGTGCCTGACTAGTGGCGGGTTCGAGAACATCGTAGTGTCATGCATTACCCACGGTACTGATTGAGAACGTCAAGCTGTCAGTAGGTAGCTATTAAAAAAGACATCTAGATATCTATTGTAAATGAATTAAACAAAGACTATATAAGAATAAATAAAAAACCCTTCTTGATACTTAATTATTGCATTTTGCACTTACAAACAGCATTGGGATTCTGAAGTCGCTTGCGTTAGTGGCCAGCTGAAACTTATTTTTAAGCCTAAACAGGGCTAGGATGTCTCTTATATTGGTTTTAGACCCTCTCAAATTGACACTATTGCTTTTGCTCACGCGATGAAGGACTTTTACAACAAGCATTAAGGAGTAGCACGAAAAACTAGCGACAGAAGTAGACAAAGGTAGACTTGAAGAGGCAACTTCTTCAATATTAATCCAACAGCCTTGACAGCGCATTACAAAATGGCCCACATAGCTCATCGGCGGCCGCTTCAGCTGGCTGGCTCACTACTGCAAGATTGGACAGTTTTCTCGCTCAATTTAGATCTTTTATAACATAAACAGAGCAGTGGCGCATGGAAAATTCTCCCAAGGAAGAGGGGGGACAGTTTTTGACTAATTTGCCAAGCTCACCATCTTTTCAATCTTTGATGCGTCTATTGTAACTTGACTCTCCACAGTTCACACGATTTGTCGCTTGCCCTTCAGCATGAGGCCACAAGCAACCCTTCGCGCCCTCTGGGCATTGCTCATACCTCTATGCTCGGGCATCGATATTTCTCCTACAGCAAAAGGCGGACTGGCGCTGGCAGGTATTCTCTTTGGCAATTCTCGAGATATCTACTCTTCATCCTCAGGCTACAGTGGAGACGCTTCACAAATCAGATCCTTCACCGATGGCCCTTTTGGAATGGGAAGCGGCGTCATCATATCGACTGGAAGTTTGACATCACAGCCTATGACCCCTGGAGCCATGTGCCCAAGCTCTTATACTACGGACCAGTATGATGCGTATACCGAGACCTATTGTGGTTCAGACTCTTACAATGGAGCAAATTATCTCTTAAACGTGGTTCTAACGAAGGCGACTACATTCGTCGTCGACATGGTCATCGCAAGCTGTGATGTTGTGTAAGTACTTTATTTCTAGGCAATGAACCTCCTAGAAAAGCTAACCGAATAAGTTCGGCAGATAAAGTTCTGATCCTGGTTGACGGTGTCAATGTCGCAAAGGACGAAACTGGAGCTGCACTCGATTCATCATCAAAGTACCTCAGCGAGCCATGGGGTATACCATCACCAAACGGCGACACAGCCTTCGCTTGGACATCTCCTCCTCTTCGGTTTTCGTTCAAGCCCTCTACTCCATCTATAGCTTTGAGGATGGCTGTATGCGATATGCATGATGGCTATGGCGATACTGCTGTCATGCTCAAGATCCGACCCTGCACCGACTGCGATCAGCCGTTCAAGGTTGATTATGACACGACGAGTGTTGTGTCTACTACGACGTACGAAACGACCTCTGTTGTGACACAAGCTGCTTCGGGAACAGTTCGTGGAACCATTTCATATATTACATATGTAACTGCTTCTGCTACCAGTACTACATTGGTATCGTCAGAAGCTTCTACTACAACAGAACTTTTAGCCACATCGACAGCAGCTGCTACCTCATCAGCCGCAACAACGACGTCCGCTCCATCGGCACCGCAATCCTGCAGTGAAATAAGCAATCCCTACCAAGGCCCTTCCGACTCACAATTCGAGGTTACTTGCAATTCATACTCAACCGGCGGCAATCAAATCGGTGATACACACTTGGTTACCGGTATAGCGCCGTGCATCGACCTGTGTGCTGCTACCTCAGGTTGCAAGGCAGCAATGGTTGACCGCAGTCAGTCTTCCTGCTACTTGCTGGACGGATCGGATGGCCCAGCGGCTAACAATCTGTATGACATGGCTACTTTGCTGTCATCTGAATCATCAACGACATCTTCACCAACAACTACAACATCTGGCGCGTCGGGACCAACAGCTTGCAATCAACTCGATAACCCAACCTACATCGACGGTGTACAGTTCTCAATCTTCTGCGGCAAGCAAGCAACGGGCGGTAATGCGGTCGACTACAGCGCTCAGCTGCACAGCTTGACAGAATGCATGGAATTCTGCGTTGATAACTTGGCTTGTCGCGCAGTCACGTTCGACACCTCTTTCAACGAATGTTACTTGTACGATGGGTTCAATGGTTTCATGAGTGACTTCAACAAGGATATGGGTATAGTGGCGTCGCGACCGGCTGCGGCATCTACAACTGAAGCTCCAACCGAACAATCCACAACCACAACAGCTTTGGCTACGTCAACTGAAGCATCAACCTCTATAGCGTCCGAGACTTCTACCTCTATCGAATCCACCTCGGATTCCACAGTGTCAACAATATACACAACCCCGTCAGCGCCGGTATCATCCGGGTCCGAGGAAACTATGTCACTATCGACATCAGCACTGACGTCAGAGACATCGTCAGCGGGCACATCGGAGTCGCAATCATTGACAGCTACATCCGCTGTAACCTCAAAAGCAGTCACTTCACTAACAACAACATCGTCACTATCTACATCGTTCTCATCGTCGCAAGACGCTTCTTCGGGTACTACGTCGGACTCTGCACTTCAGTCTACTACGGAGTCTGAACCAGCTTCAACGGCATCAGCTACAACCTCACTAGCGGCTATCTCATTATCAACTGAGCTGTCAGCATCTGGGTCAACAGATGCTACATCGCTATCTACATCAGCCGAAGAGTCAACTTCTCTGGAGCCTACCACAACCGCAACAACTGAAGGCTCGTTGCACACCGATACTGCCAGCATCGTGATGTCGACCACCGAGACGCTGAGTACCAAGACACCATTTGTAGAAACGTTGACCGCGGAGAGTGAGACATCAGCCGTTACGAACTCAGTCACCGCGATGCAATCTACAGCAACAGTGTCGAGCTTGAGCGATACTAGCAGTGTTTCAACGGAAATACAGTCCACATCAGAGGGCTCTGCTTCGCCTTCGACCTCATCAGCTCCTTCTGCTAGCAACATTCCTGCGCTTGGTGAATATACCTTCACAGGCTGCTTGAAGTCCCTTGAGGGCTATCCATCCTTCAAAGAGGTTGCAACTGATTCAGAAATGACTACCCGAAAGTGCGTCGACTTGACCTCCGGAAGCGAGTACATCGGTGTCTATCAAGAGTAAGTTTTTAACTGTTCATCTCTGACCTATGCATCCGTAAGCTAATGTCTACAAGGACTTGTTACAAAGCCGATGTGCTCGATGAAACGGAGTTTATAGCGAATGCGCGCTGCGACCTCCCATGCCCTGGAGATCACACTCTGTTCTGCGGAGGTATTCTCCGCAGCGGACGAAAACTTCACCGTCGTGCGATAGCGCCTAATCATCTTTTGACCCTCTATCGCAAGAAGCTTTTGTCCTCTTCTGATGTCTCATCTGCTTCGTCCTCTGCACCTCCCTCTTCTTCTTCTTCACAGGTTACGGGAACTCACGCTTATGAGGCAACTTCTGAAACAAGTGGGGTTTCACACTCCAGTAAAACAGGCTCATCTTACTCTCTCTCCTTCACAACGAGAGGTCTTGGCTCAAGGACGATTTCGGTGTCTGAGTCTACCACCACGGAGGCTGCATCTGAAACTCGTCTGCCAACATCTCTCCCTACACCAACTGCCATCCACACCGCTTACTCGACCTTGACCGTCAATCATGCTTACACCAAGACTCAATTTGCCGAGATGGTAACCACTGTTACATACACTACTGTCAACCCGAGCAACCCCGCATCTCTAATCACAACATGTGTTGCGATTGCACTCCTCTACAGCCCTTGCGGGTGCAAGGACCAGGTGTACCCAACAGTGGATATGACCACTGTTGCCTGTACTCATGGAGGGGATATTGTTACTCTGACAATTCCAAAGGCTGCTTATGAGACTGGCAGTGCTAGCTATACGCACCCGATCGTTCAGTATCCTCCAGGTTGGGTTGGAGGGCATCAAACAGACGCTGGTGGCAGTAGTCATCATGTGGTAAAGCCTACAGGAGGTCCACAGCCTGGCTCGCAGAACGGCTCGCCCGAGGTCGCTACCGCAGCCACAGGAATACAGGGATCGTATCCCAGCTACAAGACGCACCAGGCCGTGAGCCCTACTTCAGCTGCAGGATCATATAAGGGTGATCAGCCGGAACACGGGAAGCCGCAACCATCTGTTCCAGCTCAAGACTCGGCAGAGTCCAACAACAATTCGCCAGAGACTCCCTCTCAGCCATCATCCTCAAAGAGCTTGACAACACAAACAAGCATCGTCCCACCTTCTAAACTCGGAACTTCAGCAGCTTCATCTCAATCATCAACTCTTGACAGGGGCCAAGTTCCTTCAGAGTCCGAGGGAGCGCCCTATGCTACATCAGTGGTTGTTTCAGAAGCTCACAGATCTGATCTCGCAACGTGGATCACGATGACTGCGATAGTTGGAATGGCTTTATTCTTGTAAGGCATGTTACCGCGAGGGCCTCGTGCTTTTGATTGCGGAGGCCGCTAAGCCCGGCGGAGCTGTCAGCCTCGAACAACTGTAAATTCCCGTGCAGCTTGTGAGACATATTCGTCACAAGGTCAAGTTTGACACTACAGATTTGTATATGACAATAACTATTATTTCTTGAATATATATTAGTTGCTCCTAAGAGCTATGAGATGGCTCTTTACATTCGAAAGTGTTGCGCCCTCCTCGAACGCATTCGAGACAAAGCCCGATTTCCCCCTTCAATCGCCTAATGTCATTATTACGACAAAGTCTATATGGCGGAACATTGTGGTAGTGAGCTCTGTCGCAAGGGTGGCTTGGTCCTCGAGGGACTGGATCAGACATCATCCCCACCTGCTTTAGCGCCGTTGAGATAGACATTTTAGAGAAACGCGCAGGCCAAAGATCCTCCCAAACCAAATTTCTCATGTATGCATCAGTATATCTGGCTTTCAATTCACAAGAACCGCAGCTCCCCAGGTTGGCTCCTTTGATAAGAATATCTGCCAACTGCAGTCTCGCGAAGCCTCTTTGCTCTTCCAGCAAGTCTATCATGAGTATGTTAGTCACGTCTCTATAGGATTACTGCAGTACTTACATAATACCTCCCACGGCATGATAGATTCAGTGTTTTCACTAGAGAGAGAGAGATAAGACCCGTGATGGTTGAGGACCAATGCTGCAGTGATTTCCCTGAACGCTTGGGCATTGCCGATAAGGTACGCCACGGCAGCAAGAAGCATAGGGTCCTCCGGCTTTCCTTTTAATTCCCGAAGCCATGCCTTTTGGGCTAATTGTATGGCGTTCAGGCAATCATACTTATCTGCAGCGAGGGCAACGGCGAGGACCTCGCTAGCAGGGAGGGTTTGCGGGATCTTATCGTTCTGGAAGTGAATGATAGAACATATGATTTCCATTGCGGTAGCATTGTCGTCTGGAAGCGATACCTCGTGAGAGCCACCGCGTTGTCGGATGTCGTGACCTTCTTTCCAGTTTGGCCCAAGCATGGCTGAGAAGGGCTTTGAGGCTGCCATCAATAACATGGACTTGACACGGAGCTTCGCCATATCGGGTCCAACTACCAGAATGATATCGCCATCTGGGACAATGTCCACAATCTGGGAACCTGTTTCGTTTGCCATGTTTGATTCGAATCGCTTGTGGTAGTTTCGTGGAAGGTTCGTCAATGGCGAAAGATACCTGCTTTGTGTGGTGTTGAGTTGGATCCTCTCATTTTGGCGGATGCAGTTGAGCTTCTTATAACCCAGTCGATTGAATAAGCCACTTTATAAGTTATCATGAACTTGAACTTTATGCTGGGACGATTGGTTAGGCATTTTGGAATACTGTCTAAGGTTTTGAGAGTTAAGGCTTATAACACTCAGCCAGACAGATAAAGCCAACACATTGAAATATCTCAATTAACTTCAGGTTCTCAAAGGCAATATTTAGAGCTTGTATGAGTATAGAAAACTTAGATAAGCGAAAGAACCTTGTTGTTGCTCGCAAATGACCCGCTAAGTTGTGTCTTTCGGAATAAGCTCTGAGGCACAAGTCTTAAATAACCCGCATTGTATGGCTTGTGGCGTTGAAGCAATCTGCGCACGTGCTCAAGCGTAGGTACAGGCCTACCTATCTTTGCACATGGAAACGCAGCCCTGACAAAATCTGCCAAGTGATTGTGTGTGGTATCCCTCAGGACATCTTATAAGAGTGTCGTTTCGAGTAAGGAATAGGTAGATCTAATAGCTGACGCTTGCATCGCGTCCAATACCAATGCGCTTATTATGACATAGATGGGAAATTACATTGATATTGAAAGCTGATATGAAGGAAATGTGTGTGATGTGAGCCATCAGCTGCGGGGACTGTCAACTCAAAAACTACAGCTTTCCTTAGAGCTATCGTCTCAGTATATTTATCAACAAGTCCTCATGTCAAGTCCGATAGCCGTCAGCACGCGACTCTAGTTCGAAATAAAGATTTTCAAGGCTTATAGTTAAGGTTTCGTGTTGCCTTGCCATGTGAGAGTATGTCCTTGCAGCGCATCTGTAGGATGCTTCTCCCTAACCGTAAGGATACTAATGGCTCTATCTGCGGGGTATTATCATTGTTATAGCATCATGACAGACATAGTACGTAGGCGCTGCTCAAACAGCGCTAAGTTGTGCGCTAGCGGGTAATCTTCAGTCACTAGTCTAACTGAATGCTTGTCAGTTGGCACAAGACTGGATGAGAATGGACAGGATGTCCCTGCAGACCTACCAATCATATCATGGCTGCGACATGTACACCCTACAAGTCAACGTAACAGAACACACGTTGCTGCATAACCGTAGAGTCATAGTCTGGTCAGCTTTCTTCAATTTTAGGGACCATAAATAACAAGACATTGGCACACTTGGCATGCTGGGCATTCTCCAAACTCCTAAGACAAGCTTTTCAATAACCAACTTTATTAAAACTCTAATTTTTACCCGCGCCTGTCACTCTACTATATTCCAAATGGATAAATCCGGCCAGGAGATCGCATCGCCAGCTTACATGCCACCTTTCCCACCAGCCTCTTCCTTGGTCTCTCAAGATGACCTAGTCCTCCCTGCAGCCTTCAACGATATATCTCCCTTGGCAAGGGAACTGCAGCCACTGAGATATGAGGCTAGAGATGAGGTGCATAGATTTCTCTGCGCCTTTCTCGACCTCTCTCGATTCAATGCCATACGCAAGATGTTGTGGCTCATCGCTGTCCATGGAGCTCCCCGATCATTATACTACCAGAAATTCCTGCGCCGCGAGATAGTGATTGCAGAGGAACTGGATCTTCATCTTGTTTGGGCCAAGTCGAGAATATTCATCAAGCCACTACCGGATTTTCTCCTCAACTACGATTTCTGGGAGGCCAACATATCCTGTAATCCTCAGTTGCACCGAGCAGCTTGTGGGCTTCTGTACTCGTATTGTGGCCTTATTCGGTTTGGTCATGACTTGCGGGTGGCTCAGGAATCTCACCTCATCAATGAGAATGTGGACTACCGAGCTTGGTCAGATTTTGCCCGCACAATACTACCAAATCTCAATCCCAAGGACTCCAACATCATGGACAAACGATTCCAATACGGTGAACTGCGATTAAATCGCCTCGATACGATCTACAGATATTCGCCTTACAAGTTTTCCATATCCAGCATTCTTCAAGGCTTCCCGCATGCTTTGACCGAGAGCTATGTGCCTTACATGGATCAGTACAACAACGCAGTGTCAGCATTTGGTATCATTGTTATTATTCTGTCGGCTTTCAATTTGTCATTGTCCGCACACTCGAGTAGCCCAGATCATGATCTTCAGCAAGCAGCATATGGGTTCAGTATATTCGCGATGATTCTATGCGCCGCTCTTACTGGGTTGTTTATTGTTCTACCCTTGATTTCGTCACTGGTGACAGTCTATGGCTCTCTTATTATGCGAAGGCGGCTTGAGAAGAGAAATGAGGACATTTATGCGTAGCTTAGCTATCATCACCCAATTCTTAGTGCAATATAATTTATCTAGGATGTTTATGCTTAAGATATTAGAACCAAGTAATACCGTGCTTATGCTATCATCTTCTTAGAAAGGCTTCTTTGCCTTGCAGGGGGAAGCCTTTACAGAAGTCTCGACACTAAAAGGTTCCTCGGCGAAGAGGCTGCTGGTCGCGCCAACGGAAGTTGCAGAGGTGGCAACAGTTGCAGACTCGTGCACGGTAACGAAGGTAGTAAAAGACGCAACAGTACTGATGGGGGCAGTTATATCCGCTGCAGTAGAAGCGTCAGCGGCGATCTCAGCCTCAATGGGGACGGGAGTCTCTACACGAGCGGTGGCTTGAGCCTTGACAGCGTCGGCCATGCGAGGGCTGATGGCAGCGACACCGGGAAAGAAAGACGGTCGAATGGTAGGGATCGCAATAGACACAGTAAGGCCAAGACCATTCTCGAGCTCTCCATCCATGGTCGGAGTGGCAGCGCTGGCAGCATCAACAGTCTGTGTAGTGGTGTAAGCTCCACCATCGCCCTTCTTAAGACAAGCTCCAGAGCCATAAGCGTTCTTGCACACATGCTCAACAGTATCGCCCTTGTTGCTCCCAACAGTAAAGTCATCGACCTGCATGTCAGTGCAGGGGACGTCAGCCGGGCAGTTGAACTTGATGGGTCCTCTCTGATGACCATCGGCGCAAGTGCCGGACCAGCCGGAGAAGGTCATGTTTGAGTAGAGGATACCGTCGCCGGCGATAGGCTTCATTGAGCTCCACTGAGCATCGAGGTCCAGGGTGTAGGCGTTGGAGTGGCCGGCAAAGTTCTTGAGAGCAACGTTGTTGACGGTGCCGCTGCCGCCGTAGGATTTAAACATGTACATCTGGTTGGAGCGTTGGGTGTAGATGTTGTTGTACTCGATGTCGTGGATATCTGACCTGATTAGCGCTGATCGGCTAAGAGAGAAAGGGATAATACGAACCGGTGTCGGTAGCAAGGGAGCCCATGGCGCAACCGCCGGACCAGTTACAGAAGATGTTCTCGATCAAGAGGTGGTCAGAGGGGTTTTTGACGGTGACGCACTCGTCCTTGTTGCTGACTTCAACATCGTGGATACTAAAGAACGTTAGCATAGTTCAATACCAACAGGTGACAAGAGGTGTTACTGGATGTTGGTCCCCCAGACGTCAATACCATCGAGACCACCTCGATTACCTCCGTGAATGGCCATGTTGTACACTTCACCGTCGGAGCAGGTGTCGATGGAGAAGTGGAATGCAGGCGCTTCATTCTGTCAGTTTTGTCGCTGATTAGGGCGTGAGATACTTACAGTCGACTAGAGCAACGTCGTGAATAGAGAAGCTCTTGACGTCGGCAAATCGAAGGATACGGGGGCCATACTCATCCTCTACTTTGTGTCAGTGTCTCCGATAAGAACTATAGTCGCGTTTAGAACATACTCTTGTGAAACTCGTATCCATAACCCTGGATAGCTCCCTTGGAGGTACTGCTGTAAAACTCAAAGTCCTCCAGATGCTTGAACATGAACATGTTGCCTGCATCGGTGCCAATCCGGTAGATAATTCCATCGAGACGGAAAGACATGGGCTTCGAAGAGGTTAATGTCACCCAGGTCCCCATACCGTAGTCGCCTTCTGGGACGTAGACTTCTCCACCGCCAGTTCTGCAATCATTCCAAGCCTTCTGAATCGCCGGGCCATTGTCAGTCTTGGCATTTGCTTTCGCACCGTAGTCGACAATATTGCAAGTCTTGACGGCAGCCTTGGCTGAACGAGTAGTGAGAGGTCCGACCTTGCCGTTCAGCTGCGCGGCAGCTTGGACGGCGGAACCAACGGCAATCAATGCCGAGATAAACGAGTGACGCATAACGAAAGAAAAAAAAAAGAGTGTAGATAAAAATAGGTGTAAAAGAGCGACAGCTATGGGACCAAACAAAGCGACAGAAACACTAGAGATCTACAACCTGGGGCGCCGATTCTATTTAAATCACAGCATGTTTACCTGGGCTGTGCTAGCTACAAGGAGAGCGTTCGTAACGCTACAAACCAGCTTTCGATATTGATTAACAATGATCGGATATTAATGAAGGTCATTTCATTGTGGGCTACGTCTCCCGATGACAGGGTTCATGAAACGATCCAATGGTTCGGCACGACCAAATTCGGAAAATCCACCAATGAGCGCTTCAGATATTCGGGCCAGAGATGCCGTGAGCCTTCTAGATCAATTAGCCCCAAACATGCTGTTTATCGATCTAGGGGCTATACGCGTAAATACCCAGAGAGCTCGGGTTCCTAAAAGTTATTTTACGAGGTACGTTCGTTAAAGTGATAGATCTTATATCATCCAGAGCGTCTACTTTGGACTGTTCCTCAAACAGCGGTAAGTTCATGCACTGGAGCCAAGAAAACGGGAGGCAGTCAGCGGAAGAAAGTCGTTGAAGAATACACTCAATTGTCTGGCGCTTTACAGCTTCCATGACGGTTAGGGAGAGAACAGTACGGTGTTATATGCGCTGCTAGTTTCAATCTCCAATTAGTAGCCATGAGGCAGCGTTGTTGGACTATGTAAAACTACTCAAGCGTGGAAGAAACCTCGTACCATATGAGGCGATAAACACTAGCATAATACCAAGCAGGTTTGCTTCTAAACCCTGAGTCATGAAAATCTACACGAGCCCCGTAACGAGCATTATTAACAATGGCACCCAATTTAACTATCCCTCGTTACCAAGGATATGCCTATGAGTTTATTAGAGTTATCCTCACATCAGAACGACAAACTTACTCTGCCATCCCAGCACCAGAACGTGCCAGTATCATTGTGATTCTTCTCACCAATCACCTTGAGCATGCCCGAGACACTCTCATCTGGCTCCAAGAGCGTTCCAACATCCCAGGTTCCAACTTCGCCCGAGTTCATATCCCTAATCATCATCAGTCAAGCTGCAGTTCTCGAGTAGGAAATACTCACGTATGCACCTCGCCAGGATGAAGAGCCAGAACACAAATCTCAGCCCACTTACCACCGCGTCGTTTCAACTCCTCCGCCATATGTCTCAGCATTTGGTTTAGTGCAGCTTTGCTCGCCGAATATGCTGCGAAGCCATCTTCATATGCTAAGAAATTGGTGGTTGACCCGGAGTCAGATGAGATGAAGATCAGCTTCGAGGGAGGGCTGTCGGAATTCAAGTTGACCAGCTTTTGCGCGCAGATGATGGGTCCAATGACGTTCGTTTCCATGTGGAATTTAAAGTTATCGTAAGATCTGCTCGTTAACAATTGTACGTCTAGGGTAGTGTTTATTGATGGGGCAGTACAATTCAGTTGCTCGATTGGGGTATTTGAGAACACCTGCATTCATGACGATATTATCGAGCCTGATTCCCTTTTTCACAAGTTCGGTCGTTCTGGCAGCAAAGGCCTATACACAAAGCTATTAGATATGGTACTGACTGACTTGGCTGGACAAGTTGAGCTTACGTCGATGCTTTCGCTATTTGTAACATCGCATCGCTCGATGATACAGTTGTCAGGGTTACCGTGAGCTTTAGCCACTTCTGATAGTCCTGATGCATCTGGGTTGCGAGCTGCCGCAACTACGCGGTTTCCTGCCTGAAGAAGCTGCTTGACATACTCAAGACCGATGCCCCGCGAAGCACCAACCACTACCCAGGTTGCAGGCGTTGCAGTTGTGTTTGACATGGTGACTGTTTGGAACTGATTAGTGGCTGTAGAAATAGTTTCGGACTGTTTGAGACTGAATGATTAGAGAATTGGGAAGAAGGCCAGTATTTAATTGATGGCTTATCGTGTCTTGAACCATGGTTGAGATTCTTTACCCATATTTGGGTTAGTGGTAAAAAGCACTGCTGGCGCGGGGTAGATATGACCCGGCGCATCGGTAGAAGACTCGGGTGAGAGATCCAAGTAACAATAACTTCAAAACAGGTACTGGCAATACGGGTATAGAGCAACCTTGGAGATATGATTGAATGTGATTCTGATCAGTAACTATAAAGAGAAAACTCGGTGATTGACCAGATAGATCCCTGCCTGTCCGGAAACACACTAAGCCACATCTGGTTAGAGAGTTGAGATTATGTTATGGCTTTTAGGGCGAATAATTTTCTCCACGCAACGCGAGACGCTGAACCCGCATTCGATCCCTACCCAGTCAAACACGCGTCCAGAGAAAGGGACTTGCGGGTCGACAACCACATATTCACATCCACGATGTCTTCCAATTCGTCAACCATGCAGACAACCAAGGCGAAAGCATCACGAGGAAGCCAAGGGCGCCCAAGACGCCAAAGGTCAAATACCGAAGAATGACAATCACGAAAAACCGTGCATGCACAAGGGATGTGTACCGAGACTTATATCATCATCCCGAGGACCTCCCCACCATCAGCCACTTCAATGTCAACGAACTAGATGCTGAGTATCTTCGGAAGCTGTTGTCTCTCGACATGCCAAACCTGGAAGGCCTCAACTTGAGATTCCGCGAAAGCGCGCTTTCAACGCTGGATGAGGGCCGCAAGAGAGAACTGAACAGTCGCATGGTTGCCAAGCCAAAACTGAAGATATGTAAGCTCAACTGTCCCAATGGTGGATGGAGGGCGATAACTAATTATCTGCCAAGTGAATTTCATGGAGCAAAATCCTCGCGAAACGTATAAGATGACTTTGCAGGATGTTCCACTGCTATCCCATCCAAGCCTCACAACTCTCAAGATACAGAAAGTCAACATCGCTGCCTTGGGACGGGCGTCTGTCCGGCCCCTACCCTATGAGAATCTCGACTCCTTTTACCTCCATGCGAGTGACTATTCATACGAGGTTCTGAACAAGTTTCTCAAGAACGCAAAGTCGCTCAGACATCTGGAATTCCACCATCCCTTTAATACACGCGCATATAAAGACCCCCCAGATTTCTCAGAACTCCTCCAGCCATGCAAGAGCAATCTCAAAATACTGGAACTCTGGTGGGATTGCCAGGACCACCTTTCCTTCAACAGTCTCGGCATGAAATTCGTCGACTTTACAGCCCTACAATATCTCGCTATTCCCCCCACAGCATTATTCGGCCCCTACTGGTATAAGAAGAATCTCAACTTCTTGCAAATGCTCAAGGATCATATCCCACCTAACCTCAAGGTTCTGTTCTTGCAGGATATTTATCCATGTTGGTCAGAAGAGGAACTTGATGCGGACTGTGACCCAGACGCAGTATTACTTCCTAATGATTACAAACTGATCAAGGCATTGCTCACTAACAAGGAGTTATTCCCGTCGCTCAGGTACATTGCTTGGACATCAGAGATCGGCACCATACCGCCGAAGGATCTCGTTGATATGGCTGGAAAGTTAGGGATGGCTATCGAGTTGGTGGCTAATAGACTTGAGCTGCCGCCTGATCTAAAATGGCTCGATAAACTATGATGAGAGGGGAATGTGCTATAAGTATGTGTGACGATGGTCTTAGGTATATTGTTTAGTTACTTGACTGTAAAGCAGGAGAAGTATGTAAGTAAGGAGTCTGATATAGGTATGTTCAAGATTGAGAACTGAGAGGGAAGATATGCCTTTTAATCGGAATATTCATGCGGGCGGACTTCACTATTCTTATCACAATGCTCCGATAGGCCTTGGCTTGTTCCACTTTTACTAGCAAGATACCCTAGCTCAAGCTAGGCGGTCTTGCGCGGCTGGATTGCTAGCATTCCTCCATTAATTACACTTTCGTATTCGTCTCATGGCCGATTCATATGCAGAGTTTTTGGCGTTCCCTCTACCCATACTTCGTAGCTTTTTAGATCAGTCTTCCTTTTCTCAGCTTTCACAAGATTAATCCCATATATTCCAGGGCTCTGAGGATTACTTGGTATTACACAGTTGTTCAAGTAGCTGTCAAGCCCACTAGAGCTACCATTGCGTAGCAGTATTGCGGTGCCCAGTAAGAGGTCCATATACAGACTAGTGATATGTCGATTGCGGTGTAAGTGAATTGCCAGAATGACCGTGGTGAAAAATGTGACAGCAAGGATAACCACTGTAGCCAGTGCAGCTGACTTCACTACAAACAACCGAAGCCTCAGCCGCGACATGGTACCGGTAACCTCGCGTCTTTGCGCACTCGAATAACCTTCCAGCGTTATGAAGTTGGCAAAAAGAGCGGCAAATATAATGTTGAAGGAATTGCCAATATTCTGTTTATCCGGCAAAGTGTTGAGGGTTGCCTCGCCAGATGCATGTCCTATGACTAGCCGCGAGAAGGTATCCATGTCATTGTATATCGTTGGATCAAAGAGTGAGTACCGAGGGATATCCCGCAGCCACCTAGGAACGAAAAAGGGCCAGAACTGCTCTTTACTGGTCTCTGAGAATTTGATCACCTTGGGAGTTGCGGTGTCATTGAGAAATGACATTTGCAGCGTGACATTGGACTTGTATATCAAAGGCTGACAAGTCATAACCGTAAGGTTGGACATATGAAATCGTTCGGTTGCGTTGTAGCTCCCTGAGAACATTCCGAATCTTGCTCGGCCAGTGCTTAAACCGCAATCGGTAGCCCAGGTCCTCGCATACTGGAGAGTGTTGTTTGTAAGAGTGAACCACTTGTTGACATCACAGCCCTCGTGATTAAAGCTGAAACGAATTTGAGCAGAATCCAAGTCGTCGCCTTCCTCAAGATCAAGACTTATCCCCCCGATCTTAACTAGATCGTCTTCTGTGGCGATAGTACAGTCAAGATTCGCGGAGTATGCCTCAGTGTCAAAGGTGTAGTTTCCCCGGAAATCCTTAGAAACCGGTATGAATGGCAAGAAAGAATATGTATCGGTTGTCCAAGGATAATTATCACCGCTTCTTAAAACTGTAGCACTCACGATGTCGAATGCTGGTGTTACTGATGAGTTGCCAGTGCCCTTTTCCTCGTCCCAACCAAGATACTCGTCAAAGGCTTTTACACTGTAAAGAGTGACGGGCGTCTCGGAAGGAACTAGGGTTGTCGCAAATATCGCCGCAGTGAGGCCGCCTGCAGTCCAGAGAGCTGCTCGTAGGAGGAGACAAATACCCAGGAGGACATGACCTGCCCGCATAGCCCGGAAGCCATTTATAACAGGCCACTCCCCGTAATCGAGCAGCAGGGTCTTTTCAATCGTAGAGCCCCTTGCCCGCGGTGTAGGCTGGGATTGAGGGGACTGATGACGAAAGAGCTTTTTCCAAATCTTTTCGAAGATTTCAACGCCTGGGAAAGGTCTTTGGTGCTCTTTATCGAGCTCAAGAAGAAGATAGACCTTTTTGAGTGAATCAAGCATTGCGGACCACAAAGAAGAATACGCCGACATGATCCACGCCGGGACAGCGGCCCAAACAATAGAAGAGCTAAGAATTGGAGGAGCATGGAATCCGCTGGAGTCAAATGAGGGGTCAGGGTTGTCTCCGACAGTAGCCAGCCCATTGTTTGTGTTTGATATATGCCATAGTACAGATATAGTAGTGATTATAATGGCCTGGCAGCCAAGCTGAAGGACCATGCCCCATCCCGTGAGAAGCAGCGGTGGTCTTTGAGGGCGAGGTCTGTTATTGTAGGCCTTGTATTTGTCGCTGATAGTATTCAGTATGCCTCTGATGATACCAAGTACGGATGCTGTTACGCGGTGGAAGACTGGTAATATTTTGTCAGAGCAAATGACCTCTCGTTATTTACCTCAATAGAGAGACACGAAACATAGAAACACGCCATATTACTTACACCGACTGAAAGAAGCCCATAGAGTCTTCAAACTGCGCTGATTTGTGGTGTTTTGACGCATGTTGACTCGGAGCATAAAATGAAAGACTGGCCTGGAATACGTGCTCTCGCCTCATTCTCTGATGAGGACCAACGCTTTTACGCATAACACAAGGTTTTATCAGATGTAGGTCTCTTACCGGTATCCCATGGGATTTAAAGTTGAACACGAAGCTGTTAAGTGAGTAAAAAATGGTTAGAAATATTGGTGAGGCTGGATTTAGGATGGCTCACTCACCAATCAGATCGCGCGAGTTCCACACCATCTTGCAGCAACAAAAGTGATGATGGCTTATCACCTTTTCAGCTGTAATTGCATCACCGAATCAGGGTCCATGATAAGAGACATAGTGTGGAAGTTAACTGCTCACATGGCACCGGTATTACAGTGGGAGGTTGGGATTGCAACCTGATAATAAGACATTATGTATACCCCGAATCTTCTTCCCTGATGCCGTTGACCTGAGGAGGCTGTTTTGTATTTCTCTACAGGCGGTCATCCCATAGCACTTTACAGGCAAAGAGACGAAAATACTTCATGATGAGGCCTCAAGCTGTAGTCGCATACTTTCTACAGCATTGCGCCGCGCAAACAATCTCGACAAGCTGGACCTGCGAGGCCGGGTCAGACATCACTTCGTTCCCTGCCTGCAACGGTTTTCTCAATTCGGGAAATACTTGCGCGACTGTATTGGATCGCCCAGGAAAGCAGGAATGTCTTTGCAATCAAGACTACCTAGACTCTCTGTACAAGTATGCCACCAGGCAAACCGCCCATCTCATCGCTGACGATGCACAGCTGCGAAAATGAGTTGGAGCTCTGCTTTCGGGGGAATTACTATCAAGACTCATTCGATAGAGGCATAGAGCTTTGGGAGAGTCTTTGTCGCAGCTACGTGACGTTTTCTCCGACGACGCCCTCAGCACAAGCATATACTGCTTATCCAGAGCAACTCTGTGTCGACGTTGACAGGGCTTGTCAGACGGCGAGGAATATTCTTAGCGATTGCCTCCCATATGTCTCGGATGCGGATACGTCGAGATTGAGCTCTTGCGAGTGTCAGCCTAGGTTACTTCGCCAGGCTTACACTTGTCAGTATATCGGGAACGCTTCATGTTTGGCTACAGAAGCTGCGACGACAAATGCGTATGGGTATGGGATTTGTGACAATTTTGGGTCGGTAATTGGGGAAGAGCATGTGAGTACAACATGTAAACAGTGTTATGGATGAAGCAGTGCTAAATTCTCTTTCAGTCGGCGAAGAATGAGCCTGCGCAGACCAGCGCCGAGGATCTACCAACTTTGTCGGCCTCGACACGTGCGACATTGACTGTAACGGCATCGCAAACTTCAACTCAGACCTCAAGCATTAGTAACAAGGTTGCACCTAGGATATTTCTGATGCTTAGCATTATGGCACTTGCCATCGTAGGATAGTCTCAACGATTTACCTGCTACAGTTGTTAATTCAGTTCCCCCTCTTGATCCTTATATAACAACATCTTTTCCTCGAAGATATGAAAAAGCTCGTGATGTCTCATATCCATGTAAAGCCCGAATGACCTTTCAAAGCACTATTCTGTTTGATCTGATGCCGGATGGTTGAATGAGTCAAAGTCCAGGGAGTCAGCCCATAACCACAGTTGACTAGCATCCACAAGTCCCGAATCCACGAGCGCGGACATGTCGCCGTCCCAATTGAACGTGCTCATAGTCCCATTGTCTCCATCGTTTCCATAACTCCCCGTGACAGAGCTTTGTGGGTCCAAATTGGCTCCACCGGACGGTGTGGAAATATGTTGTCTGAAGACTGTTATTGCATCATTAGTTCGTTACCACTGATTGCATATGTCCATTTGACAGAGTAGGCTTGTGCTTACCTTCTTGAATCGGCTCCAAGACTCGCTCGTTTCCGGGCTCATTTGTACCAGATGTGATACTTGGTCTGGGCGCTATTGTTCTGTTTGCTCTAGGTCCCCCATCGTCAGACGATCCCGTATCTTTCTTGCCAGGAGCTGTATGGGGGCCTGGATAATTCGTTCGTCCGGTGATCATATCCGTCTCCTTTCGCAGCATAACCTCGACCAAGCTATCGATGATACCAAGACTCTGCTCCGAGACAAGCTGGCCACTATAAAGACCAGCCGTAGTCTCCCGACACATACGCGTGATGTGCATGACACCGGTCTTTGCGCGTGACCCCATTTCAGTAAGAGGCTGTGATAGACAAATAGCGCAGAGAACAACGCCGGCGGTAAACAAGGTCATGCCAACGTGGACGTCTGCGTGAGTCCTTCGGCAAGCATCTAAGATGCGAGGATGCCGGGAAAGTTCAGATGTATTCATAGCTGAGTTGAAGATTTGTTGGAGAGAGGTGCTGTTCTTGAACGAGATAGCGGATGGCTCACTGATGTCGTTGAAGACCTCAGTACGATGTAAGATGATTTGTAGGTTTTCGTAGGTAAGTTGGAGACTAAGTGCATGGATCTCAGTTGGCCTCACTACACTAGGATCCGTGGACTGCTCTTGACCGCTAAGAGTCAGGACGTTGGGGAGTTCCAGGCGCCACTGTAGCATTCGCTGATGAATAGTTTCAACGGACTCAAAGGTGTTTCGTTGTCGCTTCCGTCCCAAGAACGCACCCATTATTCTGTAGAGACGAAACTTGTGTTGGTGATAGAGGATTAGAGGTCTGGCAGGGATGTGTACACGGCCATTGATGTCAATATCCGAGATCATCTCGACTTGACAGTCCGAATCATCAATGATACAGGGACGACCGAATGCTACAGCGGCGTACCTATTGATGGAGACTTTGGTAAGCTTGCAGATATAAGAACGAAGACAGATGTTAATGCAGTACTTACTTATCAAAGACTTCTAATGTCCACCAAGTGCGTCGCTTGACCTCCCGCGCAAGCTGAGACGTTTCTTTCCAAAAGCTCTCACGATGTAGTCCAATGACCTGAGCGATCTTGACCCCCATGCCACAAATACCTAGTCCAGTTGTAGGCCGCGTGTAGAATATGAAGCTACCAAGCAAGATACATATCTGGACTGTCTCCACCGTCTGACACCCAATGATTTGCAGGAACCGCGTTTCGATAACAGCAATCAGGTCCGGAGAAAGCTGCCGGTACTGAGGACTCATATGATCCTCAGGGTCTTTAAGTGCAGCGTAATGTGCACCTAGCGCTATGACTAGTAGCCAAGTCCAGAAGAATGTCGTATCTTGGTACTTGACTTGTGCCCGTGACAGCATTTCTGTATACCTGCGGCGAAAGGTCTCTTCGTGGAAGACCATCATGAACCAGTTCACAGAAGAAAAGAAGCTGTCCACCAAGTCTTCAAGAACATGATCCGCAGGCAGTTCTACGCCTACTACGTTTCGCCAATGCTTGGCAGTGAGCGTGGTGTTGGCTTCAAGGAGCTTCGTTCCGCCAGGAAGTGAAGACGTATCATGTCGTAAATTCTGGCTGGTGCCACTTCCTCGTATCATCTGCAGTTATCATACCAGCCTCAATAATAATTCCGAATAGGAGACTTTAGACTTACAAGAGCACTTAGGTCAACGATGCTGGACTCTGGGAGTATGGGAGACCCTGGGCTCTGAGCCTGTCTATTCCTCGTATCAGTCTGGCCAGATGAGGATGCCCCAATGTCTCCTGCTGTCAGATCGCGGGGGATGCACTGGGCGCCCGCCCGGACGCAATGAACACAAGGTCTCTCGGCGTCGCACTGCGAATTGGTCAGCAAGACAAGTACTGAGATGAAACGTCATGCGGATCCATACTCCAAGTTTGCGCTTACGGCAGCGCTCACAAGCGGATGATACTTTTTGTCTTTTTCTCACTGAAGAAGACATCATGCAAGCTTCTGTGTAAGAAGTAACTGGGACGAGATGCCTCCGACGGAAGCGCTCATCGGGTACTCTCTAGGGCTAAGGTCCGTCAGAAGGTCCATACCCCTCATTTCCCCCACAGTCGCCGGGCGGTGACGGAACTAACTATACCGTTTGTGTACTGTTATGACCAGGCGCGCAGATCAGAACAAAGAGGTCACTAAGTTCGCAGAAAATTTAGAGAAAGCAGTTAATAAGGGAAGTAATGTGTTTGGTTATTAAATTCTGGTAGGTTCCTGAAGCCTTCCCCTATCCGGGGGAAGTGGATGTCATTACTGTTCTCACTTCATCTCACATGGGACGAGAGTCACATGCAAAAGGCTTCCCATTTGACATACAAGATCTAGCTATACAGTATCTAACATGAATATGGGAAAGGTAGAATGCGCATGATTGTCGAGTAACTTGTCAATTTTGTATCAGAACCTAGGCACTCTCACAGCATAATGCTTTTACGTTGCCCCCGCGCTTCAAGACCCTATTTGTTCACCTCCTCGAGCAGCGTCTTGGCAGCCAATTTACCCAAGTTATTCGAAGCCAGTGGAGAATCGCCCGTCAGCAGCAAGCGGTCCCGGTGACATTCGCCAGAAATGGTCTTGTTGATCGGTGTAACACCGAGCTTCTTGAGCCGCTCACCGACCAGCCACTCCATCTTGCCAGGGATATAGCCAATGTCGATATTGGCACCCTGGTCCAGCGAGTCAGGGAACACATCGATGCTGTAACCTTCATAGATGAACTTGGAACCCTCAGGCTTGCCGACATCAGCAGCGAGGATACTAGCAGGCCCGTGGCAGAGGGTGATAAAAAAGCGGTCATTGGCATGAGCCCAGCGAAGGACGTCACCGACTGTCTTGCTGAAGGGTATACCGTTCAACACGCCGTGACCGCCAGGAATGAAGACTGCCAGGTAAGGCGTATCTTGATCAAACCCCTTCCCATCTTTGCCATTCCAGACCTCAGACAAATTAAGTGGGCTGCGAAGCTTCTGCTTATACTTGTCATAAATCGACTTGACAGCCTCATCCTCTTTAGGAAAAGCCCACATCTCAAGCTTGACAGGATCACCTGAAAGCGTAGCCACGTCGATGTCGAAGCCAGCAGCATCGAGGTGATACATAGGCAGAAGCATCTCAACTGGATGATTACCCGTAGAGAAGAACTTGCCATCTGCCATCTTGAGATAGCGCTCTTGGGTACCGATCATGAGAATCTTCCACTTGCCGCCAGTGTATTTATTCGGATAGTCGGCGCCGTCAAAGTCCGTTTTGGCGGTAACGTATTGTGTGAGGGAGAAGGGAGAGGGGAAGTAGGCGTCATCTTCCGCTGTGTCACGGACGGGAGTCTTGTCGTCTTGCTTGGACATTGTTGATGAGTGTAAAGTCAAGTGTTTGGAGAATTGTTGTAAATAGTTGATTAGATGCTTTTGATGACTTGAAGGCGTAAGCTTAATTGTAATTGCTGTTCCGAAATATTTCGGGCGGTTGGAAAGTGTCTTCTTATAGCTGTTGAAGCTCTACGTACGTGGCGGCCCCAAGGTGAATGTTCCTCAACGATAAGGTTTGACTTAATCGTTAGCTACCTTGTTTAGTTCATGGATGGGAGCTACGGAGAGATCTCTATTGGCTAGACTTGCTTACCAACTCCGACGGAGGTATCATTAGCGTTCCGTCGGAAACAGGGGTGCCAGACGGAGCTGTACAAGAGCCAATCACCCATCTAGACTCATGCCGTGTCTTAATCCCCCCACAACACCGCGAAACCAAGCTCTGGACGGAACTTCCCTCATTACGTCTCATTACGTCAACATTCTTCCGCATATAATGCACATGCAAGCCCCCCGATAAGCCATCCGAACTTCTTCTTCACAGCGCCCTACCAAATCTGACTATTATATACCATAACTCATTGGAAATGACAACTGATTACAAGTTTGAGGGATGGATGGGAGAGGATGAAAAGTCAGCGGAAGGGAATATGGTTTGGCAAGAATACGAGCCAAAGAAGTGGGAGGAGACTGATGTTGACATCCGCATCACCCATTGTGGTATCTGCGGCTCTGACATCCATGTCCTCCGCTCAGGATGGGTAAGTCTGGAAGATGCTTATCGTTACACGAGACATAACTGATGAATTCCGTGGTACCACAGCGTCAAGCCCCATATCCCGTCGTGGTAGGCCACGAGATCGTCGGCGTCGCTGTGCGTGTTGGCAGCCAAGCTGAAGGTGGCATCAAAGTCGGCGACGTCGTCGGTGTCGGTGCTCAGTCCGACGCATGTCTCAACCGCAAGTTGGGTGATGATGATCAGGAACGACCTAAGTGCAATGAGTGCGCTTCTGGGGAGGAGAATTATTGCGCCCGCATGGCTCCAACTTACGGCTCAAAGTTCCTTTCCACAGGGGACAAAACGCAAGGTGGCTACGCTCGTTATCATCGATGCCCTTCGCACTTCGTATTTCGCATCCCTGAGGGTGTAGCCCCGGAGTATGCAGCACCGCTTCTCTGTGGCGGCGTGACTGTCTATTCGCCTCTTAAGCAATTTGGTGCTGGGCCTGGTAAGAAGGTCGGTATCGTTGGCGTTGGAGGGCTAGGTCATTTTGCTGTGCTCTTTGCTCGTGCCCTTGGGGCCGATGAGGTCGTAGGTATCTCACGTAGAGAGAGCAAGAGGCAGGAAGCTATGGATCTGGGATGTACAGATTATATCGCGACTGCCGAAGAAGAGGGATGGGAAACGAAGAACTCTCGTAGGCTCGACCTCATCATCTCAACTGTCTCGTCACCCAAGGTAAGTCCCCTCACTTCACCAAAGCTGATCTGCCACTGACTCGCTTGACACAGATGCCTCTCGCTGACTATATCGGCCTTCTGCGGTTAGACGGCACTCTCGTCCAAGTTGGGCTTCCTGAGGGTCAACTCCCTTTCCGACCCGGTAGTCTTACCGGCGCACGCCGCAGAATTGCTGGCTCCAGCATTGGATCGCCAGCTGAGATCAAGGAAATGCTGCAGTTGGTCGCAGATAAGAATGTGAAGCCTTGGGTTGAGATGCGTCCAATGTCAGAGGCAAACCAGGCTATCATTGACTTTGAGGCCGGAAAACCACGATTCCGCTATGTCTTGGTCAATACGTGAACACACCACAAATCTTCGTCGACCTTGAGCGAGGCAGAGTTATGTGAATGCACAATATAAATAGTTTGCTATATTCTAGCATCCAATGCATGCAATTAAAGGTTTTGAGCCAACTGGTATTGAATGTGTTCTGCTCAACCTGGCAGGAGAGAGAGCTTTGGTTAGAACCATATGGGTTCTAAGCTGAAGGTCGCGTATGTTTGAACATGTTGTAATGGCCCTTCCGGCGTCTCACTGTTCACTCTTCTCATTAGAAAATCAATTATTTCGGCCCAAGGAGATGTAGTGTTGTTGACAGGAAGCGTGGCTTATGACTATACCCGGAGTTAAGGTTGGTGATAATCTTATGTCCAGGACCGGGCAAGCAGCAAAACTAACAACCGATGCCGATATTAATATATATAAAAGTGGCAAGACTTTGAATTAATCTTTAGATATTCCCATGCATATATTATAGAACTGTATCTTGCTATTTCGCTCCACAACACCACAAACTCTTTTTCATTATGTCTTCCACTACAGAACCACTGAACCGATCGGCGGTGTTGCCAAACCTGAAGGCTCATCCTATGGCCATTACCTCCTCACCGATTCCTGTTCCAACTGGTAATGACATACTCGTCCGTGTACGCGCCGTTGCGATCAACCCAGCCGACTACGCTGTTCAAAAGCTAGGCATCGTCATCAAACCCGAGTTCTACCCCTACGTCAGCGGGACCGATGTCTCTGGAGAAGTCGTTTCTGTAGGACCTGATCAGACAAGACTTAAAATTGGAGACCGTGTAGTTGGTCATGCAATGGCATGGCAGAAAGGCGACAACAAGTATGGGGCCTTTCAAGAGTACTCCATCATGGTTGAGCCCATGGTAGCCAAGATCCCAGATCGTATACCTTACACAGAAGCAGCAGTCCTTCCTATGGGACTCACAACATCAGCTGCTATGCTGTTCAGCCCGACTTTGATGGGTCTGGATCTGCCTGTGGCTGGAACCGAGATGAACTCCAAGGGGAAAGTCGTGGTAGTTTGGGGAGGTAGCTCAAGTGTTGGGTCGAACGCCATCCAGACTGTGAAAGCAGCGGGATACATCGTCGCGGCTACTGCGAGCGAGCATAACCACGGATTGCTGAGAGAGATGAACGTGGACTACATCTTTGACTACAAGAAAGACGGTATTGTGGAAGACATCATCAGCACTCTGAGAGGCATTGGCGACCTTGCAGGAGTTTACTGCTCTGTATACTCGGATACTGCTATTACGGCATGTGCAACAATTGCAGACAGGCTCCCAGGAAAGAAACGTCTGGGGACTATACTTCCTCCTGGTCTACCAGTCCCTGGAACGATCCCCGACGGCGTACAGGTTCTGATCAACGACCATGTTCTTCTGGGATCGACTGAAACTGGGAAGAGACTGTGGGTTGATTGGCTTCCCGGAGCTCTTGAGGATAGGACCATGAAGTGTATGCCCCATCCGATGGTTGTTGGGAAAGGACTTGAGGAAATTCAAGGCGCCGTAGATATGATTGGCAAAGGTGTGAGTGGAAAGAAGCTAGTGGTCGAGCTTTAGGTTTTACATAAGGCTTAGTGATACCGTCTAATTCCAAGATAAACGTCATTTTCTATAGTATATCAAAGGTCCCTCAAATTATTTCAACCGTGTATTAAGTGCCTCCTGAGGTTGGCCCTGCGTATATCAATTGTGTTAGTTAGCTAGCATAGTGCCCGAACTGACTTTATAAGAGTATTATTTTGAGTTGATAGTCCCTGCAGCTGATGGCTCATATCACGGGCCTCACACACACGCACATACTAGGCTAGCTGACGCAAAGTAAATCCCCGCCAAAATATATACTACTCTAGGACTAAAGACAGGATATGTATTGCTTTATTGTATATGCCCTTAAAAGAACACGGAGCGTGAAAGAAATTCGGTATGTACGTATGTGCTGATGTCACAACGGGCAGCTCTGTAATTTCTTCGTCGCAGCCAGAAACTTGAAGAAACTAGAGAACCCTTAGACCTTAGTCTTGACCCAAGCACCCGCCTCCTGAGAGAACACATTAAAGTAGGAAGTATGGGCGCCTGGATCAGTACCCTGCGCGCAGACATTATCCCCTGCCAAACACCAGGATCGGATTCTGTTAGAATAGCGGTTCAGCGCGGTCAGTTGAGCACCACTCCGAGGGTTTATCTGTTAAAACAAGGTCAACTCTTTGTTCCTCGTTGCTAGTGCGCATTGGTTTACTCACGCCGTTTCTCGAAGAACCAGTACCAGTGTTGTAGGCTTGGCTGGCAGTGTGGCGAGGATCGCCAAAGAACAGCACAGCAGCAACTATCAAAGTGAAATTAGCTTGAACGCCGTTATCGATATACGAGTTATGAAGAAGGACTTACTCTTGTTGCCAGGCGAAGTCGCAGGATTTAAAGCAGAGTTGGACTGCTGGGTACATCCCAAGCTCTGCCCACCACCGCCGCCAAGCATGTCGCCAAAGAGCTGAGCACCCTGCGAATAGCCGCTCAGGACTAGTTTAGAGTCAGGGCATCGATTCGCATATGCCGTGATCTGTGACAGACCGCCGGTGATCCCAGCGTATATTGAAGTGCAGTATGTATTGAAGTTAGCGGGGTAATTGATGTCCTCGTAGCCACAGCTAGATAGACCACTGCAAACGGCTGAGACAATCGAGCTTTGACGACCTGGATAAGGCTCGTCGGTACCACGAGCTAGGAAGATGTGCACATTTTGACATGGCGCTTGGCGCTCCTCGATGTCAACGGTTGGAGCGCCGATTGCCAATGGGATAAAGAAAAGGGTGGCAAGGAAAGCTGTGTTCAGCATTTTAAAAACAGGTGACAGTTAGCCAGGTCGGCTAGTTAGTGTTGTAATGTAGCGTTGTTGTAGATGGAGTTGACTGAGAACAACGCGGAGGTGGCTGGCTATTTATCTATTCTCAAAGACAAAAGCTACACTCTATCTGTATCTCTCATATCTTGCTAACCACCCGGAATCACTTGATATCTTTAGTTCGGTCCGAAGAGGCTATTGGTGATTCTTGATTGTCGCATCGAGAATTCTGAAATAGGGCATTCGCCGTGGTGGAGGGTATAATCGGCGATGTGTATCCAACGGATAGAGGAGCGATAGTCTTGTTTCCTATGTCACCTACCTATCCAGGAACTAACGTAAAAGTACTACAAGGTAAAGCCCATATTTGGCCTCTCGTGCATTCCAACCGGGCCGACTGAACCCCAACATATAGTGATCGGTTGTGAAGTTACATATAGCCCCGCAATGGATCATCACCGACTTAACTCTGGGGGAGAACCTCGGCATGGAAGCGATACCCGACTCTTGATCTCATGTCAACAGAAAGGGGCAATTCGCGGGGTAATGCATGGTGTGCCTGATTAGGCGGTAAGCCAGGGTAGTAAGTTGTGATGAACGCTGCATCACGGTATCGATCTCGATCAGTCCATAACTTCCGCGGCATGCTACACTCGGCCTTCGGCGCCGAGACCGAGGAGAAACATGGCCTTTCTCAATATCAAACTGACAGGGCCTGAAACTTACCAATTGCACCGAAGAGGAACAAGATCGCCTACCGCAGCCTCTCCATCCAGGATTTTATAGTGTATCTGACCCCTCGGCGTCGTCCCTGCGCTCTAGGCTTGTCACGTTACTCCGACTGGAGCGCCTGCGCCCGTCACTTACATGTGTGTCCAGCGCTTGGGGATCCGACGGCAGGTTGTTTGGCAAAGATGCCCTGAGGTGCTTCGGGTAACGCACAAGGAGACTAAGGGTCAGTCACTTCCCTCTGTCATATCTACTTGAAGAGGAAGAATAGCTACGTAAAAGTGTTGGATAATTGAGCTGGCTGGCAGAGCTCTGCCTTACGTTGGTTTTTGATAGCAATATAAATAATGTCGCTTCTGAGTTTCCAAATGTATGTATTAAGTTTTATATCCGTTGTATTCTTTATTCCTCATTCCATGAGGCGCTCTATGGAGCTGAAGTATAGATAGACAGTTTTGGGTTCACCTGTCTTTATCTCACTCCCTCATCAAGGATCCCCCAGAACGGTGGATTGGCTTGTCGAAGAAATATTGCAAGCCAACTTCGGAAGCGTATAGTGGATCGAGTGATTGTATATGTCTTCTCAGCCCGGACTTTCCAGCCATGGCTCCCTTATAGCAAACGACACAGTCCAAGAGCCAGCCTGTTTTTACTGGAGGAGACTTCGGCTGCAGTCTACTAGGCTCTTGTTTGTCTTCGACTTCTTCTATAGATGCCAATGGCCTCGGAGTCCCTGACTCGCGATACCTCGCTCTCAGCTTACATCAGGGTTAATAGACCATCGTTCTCGACCTGAACTTCTTTTTTATTGGTTGATGCTTGATCTAGTAGGCGCCCAATCGTTTCGAGGCACTTGACGCCGAGGCGCATTCAGTTGTGGCTGTGCACCAACGAGGCGTTCAACAGGGCTGCCGTTTTTTCCAAGGCGTTCTTGAAATTCAGGCTGCATACCAATAATCATCATCTCATTTAATTTTATCACGTTGCATACGTGCAAAGTTGACTTTGTGGCCCTGAAAATGGACGTGGACGACCAAGACGTGGAACGCGCCTACAAAAGAATTCGTCTGCAATCACCCGAGCCAGACATCATTTGTGATAATTTCCAAGATTTTCTTTTGTCAGATTATGAATCGCTTCCTCAGCTCACGTACGACAAGGGTTTCTCGGCCAGCATCTCAGAACCTACCGAAGAAAATAAAGACGAAGCGAGACTTGACATCGAAGGCGAGGCATTGACTCAAGAAACAGCTCGCAATGTCTGCCTCGGAACGGTGAGCTTCAGGACGATTACCTCAAGCGGGCGCTGATTTGGAACAGATAATCTTGGAGGCCACATCGTCATACTTCAAGACTCGACAGGAATTAGAAACCACGGTCAACTTGCGAGAGTGTGGAAGTATCATCAAGCTGAATACGGCAGAGACGGGTGCATACGCGGGAATCGTCAAGGACCTGTTTCCGTCGGAGCTGCTACACCGCCCTTCGGTAAAACTTAGCGCTCTGTTGACTGCACCAGCATCCCTTCGCGTCATACTGTTCACTCATATTGAGGAGGCAGCAGAGATAGGAACTCTCTTATCTAACAATGGACTTTTCCTTCAGCATCCATCACCCCATGACATCGAATACTTCGAGCTGGAGATGGAATACTTTAATCCCCATTACCTTCTTACACCGGGATCTCGTATGCCGCAGTTGGAAGATCAAACAATAGAATTCAACGAGAGTACACCGAATACCTCTTTTGCGCTGGATCATCAGAAAAAAGGTCAACTCATAGGTATTTTTGACACAGCGGCTGATCTTTCCATCAGGCCCACAACTGAACCAAGTCCGCGCCTGCAGACTCGTCTAAAAGAGTAAGTACTGTGGCTTTCTTGTTTTCTACTGACGACTAATACCATCTAGCTATCAGCTCAAGGCTCTCACGGTGATGAGTGAGAAGGAGTGCGTTAACGTTGAAAATCCTCAATGTCCTTCGCTATGGGCTGCACGGGATGCATCCACTCGCGGAAACAGGTATGACATCAAATCGATATACTGGAGATTGACGTCTAATAAGAACCAGAGAATATTGTCACAGAATAACGGGACATAGGGTCGATGCTGTGCCTATATGTGCTGGAGGTATTCTTGCTGATGTGAGATGGCCTCTGTCCCCTCGCTTTGCTTATCATACACAGCTGACTAGGTTTGGCTTATAGGAGATGGGGCTTGGGAAAACACTCTGCGTATTATCCCTCATTTGCTGGTCGCTAGACTTACTGAGGGACACGGGAGCTCAGGGAAATGGTTCTGAGCCGTCGACAACGTTGGTTATCATACCTAAAAGCAGTACGATCCGCGAAGACGTGGTAACAGGCCTTAGCTAATAGTGAGCAGTGATCCCTGGCTGGCAAGCCCAGATAAAAAGCCACATTATACCGGGTGAGATCCGTGTTGCCGTCTATCATGGTACTGGTAGACAGACCCTTGCCAAGGAGTTCCGAAACAATGACATTGTCTTGACAACGTACCAGACCCTAAGGTCTGACTGGGCTAACAAAGGTCCATTGTTCACAGAGCTATGGTTCCGCGTCGTTCTAGATGAAGGTCAGTCTTGTCTCCCCTCTATGAACCTTCATGTTTTTAATGAAAATAGCCCATCGTATCGGTAACAGGTCAACTCAAGTATTTCAGGCCGCATGTGAGCTCCAATCTTCGAGGCGCTGGTGTCTCACGGGAACTCCGATTGTAAATTCCATCGATAACTACGGAGCATTACTTGCTTTTATCAAGATGGAGCCTGTTGATATAAAGGCCACTTTTGATCATTGGATTTCCAATCCGATTCGAGATGTCTCACAAGAAGGCCTTCGAAAGCTACGAATCCTGGTTGAAGCAACGTGTCTCCGCCGGACGAAATCTAGCATTTCGCAGGCACTACCACCTCCGACAATACGCGAAGAAAAGGTTGACCTGCACCCATATGACCGCGAACTTTACGATTTCTTTGAATCTGAAGCGGCCAAAAACGCTGCAGACCCTGCCAACAATTCAAAGATGGGTAGGGAAAAGAAGAATGTCCTGTCTCTGATTCATAATCTTCGCCGAATTTGCGACCATGGAGAGGACCTCTTACCCGCTTCGGATATTGAAGCGTGGAGGCTGCAGAGATCTCCAGGGTCAAGTTTGCAGACGATACCTGGACCGAATGATAGTATTGGCTCATACCTTCAGACACCGCCGTCTGCGAAGGTGAAGAAATTGATACACAACATTCGCTTGGAACAAGCGAACAACTTGGAAGAGGCGGTGACACCACCAGTGAAGAGGTATTTAAACAGAAGAAAAGCATACAAATCTCGCTAATATTGATCAGCGTGGTTTTCAGTTCCTGGACGAGGATGCTCGATCTCGTTCAGAATGCGCTTTTACAGGCTGGTTTCCTATGCGAGAGGATTGATGGCCAGTCCTCCATCGTACAACGAGAGAAGACGCTGTCTAGATTCGCAAATGACCCTTGCTGTACTGTAATGCTAGCCACCCTCGGGAGTGGCGGGGAAGGGTAAGTGTTTAGTCGCCTATTTTGAGCAAATACTAACAGCAACACCAATATCTAGCATTGATCTTACCTCAGCGAATCATGTCCACCTTCTTGAGCCTCATTGGAACCCCATGGCGGAAGAGCAAGCGATTGCGCGTGTTCATCGAATAGGTCAGCAGCGGCACGTCACTGCTACCAAGTATATTACTACCGATTCAATCGAGGAGGTTAGTAACATCCCTATACCTCTATTTGTGAGCCCATTTAGTTCCAAGCATAGTCTGACGCCGTCGGCTAGTATGTTCAAAGCATTCAAGTCAAGAAAGTAAGGCTTATTCAGGATACGTGGGGTGTCAATGATGACTCTACTGGCAATAGTATTGATCATGAGACTTCAAGGGTATGTAGGATTTTCGGAAGGCAAAGAGGCCCGGAACTAACTATCTTCAGAAGCTTGAGCAATAGCTGGCTCAGAGACGTAGCGTGCGAGGCGTGTGATCTGAGCACCAGTTGGGAGGTCTACCGTCTCAGTATAACACTCTTAGTCAGTATACGAGTTTCATAGACAATTGCTCGGATAAGTAAGATGTAAATAGTAAATGGAGTTCCAAATCAGAACTCCGCGCTTTTCATATGACACAAGATATTTCATATTCGACCCATTTCTCAATCACTGTGGAAACCTTCGGCTTCCTTTTCCCTGTCTCTTCGACGCTCCTCTGTGGTTCTCTCAACTAAATCGTCCCAAGTCAGCCCGAGCCATTTCGAGATTTCTCGTGCCCCCTTTTCGTCCCTTATCATTGTTTTCGCCATTTTCCTGTTTTTTGCCGCCCCCATGTTGGGATCTGCTCCTTGAAGAAGTAGGAACTTCATGAGATCTGCTGCTTGTGGTGTGGTCTTTCTTGCTGCAAATTGCAAGGCTGTTGGAGAGTACTCCTTGGCCTTGCCCTTAACGTCGCAGCCATGTTGGATTGCATAACGCGCCAAATTAATGGAACAGGTAGTATCGGCAATAGTTCGAAGAACTTTGTTAAGGTCTCGTCCTTTTAGTGTATCCAAAGCCTTGTATTCATCCCAAATCTCCAGCAGCATGCGTTCGCGGTTTCGGTTGTTGTCAGTGGTGGCTATAGTACTTTGGTACGTGAATAGCCATGCAGCGTCCATGGTGGTGCCCATAAACCCGAAGCTCGAAGCTAGTATTGGCTTCCATAGTTCCATCAAATCGTTGGACTCCACTGCGATTATGGCGTTGACTATTTTGGTCGTTACTCGTGAAACTCCGTGCTTATCCCTATCACGCAAGTCCAACGTCGCAACCAAGGATAGAAGAATTTTGGACAAGCAGACACTCTCACTTTTTACCGTCAGGTCGGCTAGGCTATGAAACCAGTCCCAATCTAGCGCACCCCTTACCTCAAATCCTTTGTGATAAAAACTTTGATAGAAGGCTGCTCCCTTGAGTAGCCCAGAGTCGTTGAGCAGTTGTAAGATTGCGTGGGAACCCATTTTTGCAGCGTGAAGTGCGATCTCCCTCTGCACCGGATGTCCTAAACTGCGCAAGCGAGTCATCAGTGGCGTTATAATCTCCACCTTGTTTGTTTCAATCAAATCAAAGATAAGAGGTTGGAGTTCTGCGTCTTCAATCTTTTGAAGGAGGGTGGTATTTGATAAACCAGGATCTGTACCTTGCGAGTGGCCAGTTTGCAAATGGTCATCTCTCATTTTTCGTGAGATGAAGCCTTGGGTTGCGAAGCGGCAACCGGGAAAGTTGCAGTTCCATGGCTTTTGATGACTCTTTTCGTGCGCTCGGCGACCTGTCTTCGTCTCAAAGCCGTATTGACGGTAATGGCAGCCTAAAATTCCGCATCTGAAGTACCTGGGTCCATAATGGTAAGAAAGTGGTTCCAAAATAGAAGTTTCCTTTTCATCGAAGCTATCCAGCCGCTCATGGAGAGAAATTGAAATTTGAGGGATGGAGAGCGGGCTACTATGTAACCACTGCTCCGCTATTGGTAGGGTTAGTTCTTATCACTGGATCTCAAACATCAACGAACTCACGATTATTGATCTGAAAGTCTGACTTGGACAATGACGTCTGAAAGTCGGCACAACCCTTCAGCATCTCTACAAGGGCAGGCTCCTGATCTTCCAGTCCAAGGTAGGCTGGGTGAAGGGACCCTTTGCTTTGGTCACTCTGAGTATAAGTATCTGACGACCGTGTCTCGAGCAATATCCTCAGCTGATCGATAAGAGCATCAGGGATGGTTTCTGAGCCAGATAACCTTAAATACTCGTGGATTAAGTCAAGCCAGAAGCTCGATGAGAATTGATGCAAGCGATAGGCTCCCCAAAGTATGTTGGCATCAATTTCATCCTCCCTGAGCTCTGGGTCATGATGGTTCTGGCACATATACACCAGGCAGCGCATAGCCAAATCAAGTGCCATCTCAGATATAGTGATAGAGTTCTGGATTTTGGTGTTGAATATGTATCTGACTGGTGTTAGCCACCAATAGAGGGTGTTTTCCTTTGACGTACTCTCGAACAGTGAAATGGACGAACTGAACATAACCATCGACTATGTCGATAATCGGGCCACATATCTGTACAACATTGAGCCTCGCTTGAACCCTTGGTAGTCTTGAAGGGAATTTTTCATCAACAAGCAGTACCTGCTCGATTTCCTTCAACGTCATCGGCGATGGGGCACATCCCACCCAACCAAGTATAGACCGAGCAAGGTTTCTTCTTCGGGGATCTTCACATGCAGTAATTTGCTGTAGGACCCTACCGTAACTACACGAGCATTAGTATGGCAACAAATGCGGGATCAAAGCTCCTACGCGTCTTCCAAAGACGATGGGAGATGTTCGAGCTCGTTTTGTATATCTCCAATGTCATTGATGTAATATATTATCCTGAAGATAACCTTGACATAAAGAAACATTCCTGTTATAATGTTAGAGGATATCTTTATGTGACTTTGTGATTACAAACCTTTTGCCTGGAATGCTAGTGGTGCAGCCCAGCCCTGGAGCTGGTCTTGAACTTCTGGAACGAAGTCCCTGTCTTTGAACCATTCTCCCATTGTTCGGTTAATGAAAACCTGAATACTTCCAGCGTTATTCTTATCGACTTGTATATCTGTAGTCCTACCGCCCAAATCGCGAGAGATGTCACTTTCGGCACGGCTAGTCAACAGAATGTGGCACTCATCACATTCGCCGCTTAGTCTCACGAGTTCCTTGATGAGCCTTGAGCGTTGTGCAAGTTCGATCTCATCCAACCCGTCAATGATGACTCGGACAACGCCAGCGCTCTGTATAAGCGTTTGAAAGAGAGTAGCAGCGACTTTGAAATCGTTTCCCAGGTGTTGGAGGTCTGATTGGCACAGCATTGTCTTGAAGGAAAGGGATGTAGAGGCTAGCTGGAATATTAATGAATTGATGATAGAGAGTGCGGAAATATGAGTGTCAAGGTATGTGAGAAACGCAAACACGGTATGAGTGCCATATAAGGACTGAGTGTGCTTGATCACGCTACTGGCGAGCAGCGTCTTGCCTAGATAATAGCCTGATTAGTTCTATCAATCTCGCGTTTTATCAGAACTTTAGACTCACCGGCTCCTGGGATACCTCGGAGCCATAGAATAGGCTTTGCTTTCTCTTTACCAGCGAGCCAATTCTGGAATGATTCGTTTCGGAAGAGCCAATTCCCGGTTCCGTCGCAAACAGATTCGCTGAAACGATACAGGTCGGCATCGTAGTTCTTCGGTGCCAAGTGTGCTCGATAGCTGGCATATTCTTGTGCGATGTTATGCTCCTCTGTTTGTACAAAATGCTGCAATTCTCGGTTTCGCATTTCGTCCGCTCTGCGTATCTCCTCCATGTGAACTTCTCTTCTGATCAGGTCGCGATGGCTTGCCATATGTTTTACCACGACCTGTATCCTATCTTTGTGGCGTGGCCACAGCATCTCAAACATAACTTTGAGACCTTGTTTGTTGTTAACCTGGGGTGCAGGACTGGTAGTCCAGGAAACTTACGGCGCATACTAAAGAATTTGGTAGAGATCAGGTAAAAGTGAAGAATATCGCGGAAATACAGCACCAGTAAGGCTTGCAGACGATTGTTACCAGCAAATATCTCGGCCAGTTCGCGAAAGTCAGGCAGGGCATTCCCAATCTCTTCTAGCGCGTTGACAAGAGCATCGAATGACTGCTTGAGAACATCGGCCCATAGCAGCAGAAGCTTGATCGGGCCCCATATCAGTGCTAGGATGTCGGGCTTGGCTTGCACAAACGTGTCAACGACACTACTGTATTCGCGAAGTCGAGCTAGAAACGGTTCAATCTTAGACAGATGGCGAAGGCGGCCGGACTTTGCCTGTTTATCTTGGAGTTTTTCGATGTCCTGGTAGACTTGCTCGATGCTAGTCGTTTGGATAATTTGGTCGTAGAAACTATGGCCCTTGAGCTTGTCCTTGAAGTCAAGCATCGCCGCTTCGAAGGCACGCTGCGTAGTAGCCATGATTTTTTCGCTTTTACCAATTGCATAAGAACTAGAGAAACTTCACGCTGTCAGATGAGCAACTCTTAGGAAACAAGTTAGGCGAAGAACGGATGCGGGGGTTGAAAATGAGGCGGCAGAATCAGGCTGAGCAAGGCATAATCAACAACTGTCGGTTCAAAGCTTTTAATTGCATATCATGCATGCTGACATGGCACTGAGTCATTCGATTGGATTAAGAAAAATGGTAAAAGGGCTAGTCCCTTCTGCTACTGATGCTTTACTGAGTCTTGTCGTTAGCCTTCTACTTACTGGGACCTATAACTAGAAGTATCTTTAAGCTATAAAAGAATTACCTATTAATAATAAGCTGGAATTTAGAACCTAGGTTATTATCTGTAAGAATAATATTATTATATCTTATTTTTCTTTCTGTATATGTTAAGCATCTTCTTGTCAAGCTGTTGCATATCTCTCAGATCTCTCTCCTCCAAGTCATCCTCAAGCTCAGATTCTCCGATTTTCTGGTAGGTAAAAAAGAGCTCTCCGTCTTCATCCCTCCGCCATTGCACAATTTTAAAAAGTCTGGGTGGAATCAGCGAGGCGCTATCCCCTCCAGTTCGCACATTTGGATCACTCTTGTAATAGGTAATCAGAGCAAAAGGGTGCGATTTATGCACAACTCTCTCGTCACACCACGTCGGAGCCCAGTTGAAAGCGAGCCTTGAGATCTCAAATCGCTGGTAGTTTGGGTTTTCTCGGTGGCCATAGAGGACTTGGAGAGCCTTGCGATCCTCTCGACGCTTTGGTCTGTTCAGCCAGTGCTCGTATTGGCGGGGCCATTTGTTCCGCACTTCGGCAACGGCTATATACGTAGGCCTGTATCGGAATAAGGCTTTGCCTTCTGGTTCTTCCGGATCCTCTGACCATTTCTCGATTGTCGGTATGAGATCAGGGTGGAGGACTGGATCTCCTACAGTCTGGACCCAAAATTCTGCTTGATTCCTGTCCTTGTATCCAACGATCTTGAGAACTTGAAGATCAACTTCGTCGTAGGGGCGCCCAGCAGGTCTTCCGTCAGCGCCCACACGGGCGTGCCAGTATGTGCAAACAGCAGCATTGTCAAACTTCTGAACCGTGGCCTCTGGACTCCAATGGTAGACAGGTTGTCCAGTTCCCTCTTTGAAAGCAACACGCAATTCGAAACAGCGTTTCTCGGTAGATACTCTGTGCCAATCGATATACTGTGGAGATCCATCATTAAGCAATTGCATAAAGTCCTTCTCGGACTGATCGATGAAACAATCGCTGATGTGGCTGGAGTCAGAGTCGACCCGGAGGTTATCCTCCGGTGTCACCGGTTCTCGTTTTAGCTGAGGTGTCTCTGACGGAGAATCCGTCTCATCGGATCCTCTGTCCGCGGCATCTGTCCTCTATGTATCCTCTATAGCCTCAGAGGCACTAGGATCGGTTCGTTCAATAATAGAAAGAGCTCGTCCTCAAGCGCTTGAACCTGGGACTATAGACTGTCAGAAATCGTAATGCGTAACAGAGAATATACAGAAATACCTAACGAGCTCTTAGGTGCGTTTTCAGGTCATCCAGTAAATGAAGCGTGGATTCGCAGCAAGGGCACTCCATAAGATAAGCTAGTGTCGCCATGCTAATTCAGGCGCTCAAGGGCCGAAAATGTTACGAGCAGATAAGGAAGAGCGGATCCTCATTGTCATGGAAAGCCTCGATTACGGGGAAAATCTTCTCATGGATCATAAATACCTCAGCGGCCGAAGGTTTTCCGAAGTTTTAGCTGTATTGTTCCGTTGTCCTCTGTTAATGCAAGGCATGTCAAAGCGGCTGCAGCCAACGCGGAATCATCTCTGTAGAATCAAGGATGATGATTTACTAACTACTATTAAGTATGTTTTCTCATTCCTATCTTATATATTCTTTGGCTTCTCTCGCACTTAAAACGCCACTATTAAAATGCCCCAAAGGCTTGAGTTATGGAAAACCCATTTTCGTGTTCAGAATAGCTGGATGCCTTGTACCACTCCATTTGGTTCCGTAGCGATTTGCATGAACTGCGCTTATCTGCCACTAAGCTTAAGGTTGCGGGCCGCGATTGGGCTAAACCGATGAGGGCCATTGAAGTCACTTACAAGCATTCATACACTTCTGATGGCCGAGTTCTGTGCTGAATTAAGATCTCAGCCGAAAATCTTGACTACAAATAATATATCTTGCTTGCAACTTGACACGGGCCATGAAAAGTGTTCTACTCAACCTGCTTCTCACGTCTTCGCTGATCTGCACTAATCCAGTAAACACCTTTTCGTGCTTGAATCAATGGGTCGTTAGACGACTTGATGCCCTCAATACCGCCCTTCTCCGGGTTAGGTTTAAAGGCGATCTGTTGCTGCTTGGCAGCATTATCGTCCGAAACCTTGTTGATCTCCAGCTTGCCAACAGGGATAAAAGTCTTGCTTTTGTATGGGATGGTAGCATCGTCAAGAACGTCGTCAGGACCAGCAACATGCGCTTGGATGGTAAGCACGATTGGCTTATCTGGGAAGCGCTGTCGGAGGTCATCCTCCAAGTAGTCGTTGCCAAGCTTCGCAAGAACCTCCTTGTCCTCGGGAGTCTTGTTTGGGTAAAGGTGCTCCCCATCAGCGGGGTCAAGACGATAGCGGACGTTTGTGACTTTGCCATCTTTGTTGGTCAAGACGTGTGTGTTGGGCTCGTAGTACGTGATGGTTCCGTAGTTATGAGGGTTGGGCTTCTCCGAGGTCACAAAGACAGCGGCAGACTTGTGCTCAGGGTTTCCGAGGAAAGACAAAAACGCAGCGTGAGCTTGATCATAAGCTTTCTGCTCCTTGTAGTAGTCGCCTCCGCTAGCCTTGGCCTTCTTGAGCTGCGCATCGGTGAATCCATCAGCGCCAAAGAGCTTCAGGAAGGTCAGGAAGTCTTCGCCGTTGCGGGTAGCGAATCCATTGAATGAGTGGCTGATCAGATCAGTGTGAGTGTTCTCGTCGATCTGGAACCGAATGGCAACGCCCTTGGGTGTAGCACCATCGGCCACGTCTGCTACATGAGGAAGACCGCCGCCAACAGAAAATCGAGCGATCACCTTGGTGGAAGGGTTGTTGAAGTGGGCAGCAATAGAAAGCGTCTTTGCCTCTTCTGTTGGTGTAAAGGTGCCCTCGACGAGAAGGCCTTTGGCATGGGCTGCAAGTTCAGATTGTCAGCCTTGAATCACAGTTTGTTATCTTGAGAAACTTACTTGTTCGGTAGCCAGGATGCTTGCCAAAAATTGCTTGCATAGCATTGACCAAGTCCTGAGGGAGCTGGTCTTTTGGCTGTTGAGTCTCAGCTGACGTAACATTTGGGGCTGGCTTAGATGTTTGGTCTGGCGTGCTGGTCGCGCCAGTGCTTGGGTAGATGACTTGAGCGGACATTGTGAAAATATTTTGTAAGTAGCTAGTTGATAGGAAACTTGTCTGCTGGTGAGTTCAATGCGAGAGGAGCAGATATTTGAGGATAAGATGATGCTGACCTTGCGAGACATGCACACAACTCTTACACGCATCTACTAGTGCCCAGCTCGCAACTCAACAAAACAATCACGAAAGGAGGGATGCTGTTCTAGAGCGGCCGCTGCCAAGTCCAGCGAGGCGTTCCCGAGTCTATGATCCACCACTAGTAATCTTGCAGTCAAGACATGGGGTAAGAGTGAGGTTCCACACTTATTTCTATGGATCACGAACATTCTGTCAACTTGCATTTCAGCTAGCCACAGCGATCTCGAGGTTACTCATGCTGACAGGAGGGGTAGAGCGCCGGTGCGGCATATCCTCAAATTGTCTTATTAGGCTGCAGAAAAAGCTTGATATTACCAGGGATTAACGACGCTAGGCAACTGTCAACTGAACAAGAATCTTACCCCTCCATGGCGCATACACGTAATATTCGTATACGAGACTGGGCATGGTTTCAGCTTTATGCACAGTCGCAATAATGAATCTGGCTGCCTAAGAAGCCCAGAAATTCCAATGGAACCACTCTATGCTAGTAAGGCTGACATGTAACTTGACTTTCACCATACAGGGGTCTTCAGAGCACCAGAGCAGACTTGGCGAAATGGGAGAGAAAAGACCGCCGGAACACTGGAGAAACAGAAGAGCTTGGAGTCTCACAATCAAGCTTGATACGCTGGAATGGTTCCGTCGTCATTGCGATATTAACGTGGCTTATTGACGAAATCCAAAACACGCATGCTTAGCTTGGACGTCAGCACCTTTTTTGCAACCGTGATTGGGCTGCATGACGAAGCTTGCGTATAACGACGCATAGAACGTACGTTATTGGGGTTTAGACCAAATAGTCCATGTAGTTGCGGGTCCCGCCGTTTTGTTCCTAGCACACAGGCCACGTAGCCTATTTCAGCAATGTCTAGGACTTAGAGCCGCACTATCATGAGCCTAATGCCAGTTCTGGTACTACTAGCCAGCCACAATGGAAAAGCCTAGCCGTTTTACAGACGATAACATGCCGAACTAGCACTCTCAACTGAAACAATTGAGATCGCTTGCGCCATATGAGAATCTAGATCTGGTTTCAAGCGTATGTTCAGTGATGACCAAACATTCACCGCTCATTTGCGCAGTTGCTATGGTTCCCCTGTGAGAGCGTTCAGCTGGGTCCATAATTCAACGCTTACTCAGATTGGTGCTCTCAATGCATCGACTTACCCGCCTAGAGCCAAGACCATCTTTATACAGCTGATAGTTTGAACAGGTATTGCCGTCTAGGGATTGGTGCCTGATACGGCGAATGACCCTAGACGCTCGTGTAGCTAGTTCGAGACGGGTTCGGGCCGCGTGGTCTGGGGCCATCTGTTCGTTTGCCGAAGCTAGCTAGCGGAAGGCTGTGTTCCTTTACGAACCCTGATCGTTTTGTTGAGATGCAGCTGTGAGTCCGTGGCTGGCTGAAAGGCATAGCTCTATTCTTGTGGCGAGCTGAGGTTCTCATCCGAAACATTGTCCATTCTAGACTCGTGTGGACCAGCATGCTGCTTACAGATCCAGAATAATTGTGTTAGTCGCCAAGACGATGTTGACTGAGGGGCAGTCTTGGGTTATCGACCATGCTGATGAGAAGAGCTTCCATATTCATACAGTTACCAGGACAGAAAAGTAAATAAGATATATAAAGTGGTTGATAGAGCATCAACCGAAATCTCTATTCACTTTCCTCATCTCATCATCCTTCAACCCTCTCATCATTCCATCTTCCTTTTCAGCAAGCAATCACATCTTCCACCATGGCTGCAGCACCTCCTCTTGCACCTCGTCCTCCTCAATTGACCTTGGACGAGATTCTCAACTCCAAGGTCAACTATGCTGTCGAGGACGATCCTCTCGAGGTCTGGGACAAGGGCGTGTTCCTTAATGAACTTCTCAGACAGGGTATCGTCCTCAACACTGACAAGACTGGCGCTCTTGACGGCAAGCTTGTTGCCCGCAAGGGTCTTCAGACTGGTACCTACATGGGCACTCGCCTGGCCTTGACTGAGCTGTACAAGATTCTAGAAGAAGCGTAAGCAACACGTTCCTGTCTTGATCGTATTGATAGTCGCTGACTGATGTTGACTAGTGCCGCCTCTCATTTCGACACTCAAGGCTTTGAGCCCATCTTCCCCGTCAAGCGTGATCTCGCTGTCAAGCAGAGTATCTACGAATGGAGCGACCCTAGCGATTCCTATCCTCCCCATCTAAACACCCTTCCCAAGGATGAGCAACAGAGTGCGGACGGAGCACCCAGAAAAGACGGCGTCGGACAGATCTTCAACGAGACCGAGAGGAACTTCGTTACGAAGCTTGCTTTCATGTTCTCCTTCATCATCCCTAAGGAGCTCTCATCGACCGATGGTCCCTACGTCGGGCCAACTCTTGCAGACGTTGAAAAATACAGCAAGGACAACCAGCCGAAGCCCGAATCTGATGATGACCAGAACGCGAAGCCCAATGGTGCTGTTGTCAATGGCGTCAAGCAAAGCCAGAACGCAGATATCATGAAGGGCAGAAACATGGGCGAGCACGATGACTGGTATTCTGACGCCAAGTTTGCCCAACAGCACTTTAGCGGTGTCAACCCCTCCACTATCGAGACTGCTCCTGCTGAGAAGGTCAAGGCCTACATTGCCGAGGCCGAGAAGCAAGGTCTCGACGCGGTGAAGAAGCTGCTCGAGGAGGGCAAGGATATCTTGATTCAGGATTATTCTTACTTCCGTGAGGCCACTGGCGTCAAGAACGACGAAGAGTTCAAGAACACCATCCCCAACCCTGATCCCAACGGCCAGCCCAGCCATCGCTATGCCGCCGCCTCAGTCGTTGTCTTCCAGCTCCACGAGGACGGCCGCCTTCACCCACTGGCCATCACGCTTGATTACAAGGGCTCCCTCGATAACTCCATCACCATCTTCAACCAGAGATTGAACCCCGATGACAAGGGTAAGATCGCCGAGAAGGACGACTGGCCTTGGAGATACGCCAAGACCGTTGCCCAAACCGCTGACTGGGCACGACACGAGGTCGCCACCCATCTCGTCGACACGCACATGATCGAAGAGGCCATCATCGTCGCCACCAACCGAACCATTCCTGAGCGTCACATCCTCTACGAGATCCTCAGCCCTCATTGGTTCCGAACCCTTGCTCTCAACGACGCCGCGCGCAAGCTTCTTGTTCCCCTCGTCATCGCCCGCATCTCCGGTTTCGCCTCTGGGCCTAAGCCTGATCCCAAGGTCGGTGCTTTTGGACTGGTGAACTGGTCGTACAAGAACTTTAACTTTCAGGATAAGTACATTCCCAACGATCTCAAGAAGCGAGGTTTTGATATCGAGGGCGAGATGGGTGATAAGTACCGCAACTATCCTTATGCTACTGACATGTACCTCCTTTGGGGTATTATCAGGGAGTTTGTCAAGTCTGTTCTTGAGACGAAGTACACATCGGATGATGTCGTTGCTAAGGAGGCTTGTATCGCGGACTGGTGCAAGGAGATTCAGACCAGTGGCCAGATTCCTTCTTTCCCTACCATCAAGACTGTTGATCAGCTCATCGACGCTGTAACCATGTGCATTCACACTGCATCGCCCCAGCACACAGCAGTCAACTATCTCCAGGACTACTACTACAGCTTCGTCCCCTCCAAGCCCCCCGCGCTGTGCACCCCTCTTCCCAAGACCCTCAGCGATCTCCAGGGCTACACCGAGCAGCACCTCACCGACGCTCTCCCCATCGGTCTCAAGGACGCCAAGTGGAAGGACTGGCTTCTCGCAGCCCAACTGCCCGAGCTGTTGAGTTTCAAGGTTGAGGACCGATATAACCTCATCACCTACGCCAAGTCTCTGTACAACGTTAACAAGGACCGCACCATTACTGAGAACAAGGAGTTGAACTCGGAGGCTATCAAGGATGCGGCTGAGGTTTTCTACAGTCGGCTTAAGAATGCGGGCTTGGCCTTTGACTACATCTCTGCGATACAGACTCCCGGGTCTATTGAGTATCCTGTTCTTCAGCCAGAGGTTACTGCTGTTTCGATCTTGATTTAGCGGACTCTCATGTCGAGATTTAGGTTCTGTGTTCCATAGTTCACATCACTATCAATTCCATAGCTTCTTAATTTATGTTACCAAGAAATGAGCTTGAATGAGCGTTTACGGTTGCACGTGATTATTCAATCGAGCTTGACTTTTTGAAGGTTTATTTCAGTCCTCTAATTCTGCAAGGTGTTGTAGCTACCTATCTGCAATATCAAGCTGTCATTGACCTTGTAGAATTGGCAAGATTATGCCACTATACGGTTCGAGTGGCGATAAGAACTTTGAGCTCCAGCGCGTCTCAACTCTCATTCAACAACATATACAAGACATCCATGACGTGTTCTCCACATCAGCGACACGTTCCCCTCGTCTTACACGTTACTTCGCCGCCGCCTTCTTCGCGTTGACAACAGAAGCAAAGCGCTGCCAACATCCAATCCCCTCAATCCAGCAGCTCAGAACCCACTTCCACCATAACAATCCCCATCTCGGAACGCCATGTGGCATTAACCTTGTGCGGTCAAATGCGACAGCCTCGATGGAGTGAATCACGATAAGTGGCGGAACACCAGTCTTGACAATCCAGCGAAACGTGTCTGCGCCGCCCGGCGAGATACTATCGAGAGTTTGCCAGATCGCGTTGTCTTCAGATATCAAGGTGACGCCAGCTAGACACAAATAAGAGAATATGGCACCGCCAAAGACGAGGGCGGTGATGCCGCGCGGTCTCGCGTATTCGGTGATTTTCACTGGCGAGGTACGCGTAGACATGATGAAGGAATTCGGCTAATTGGCGGATAAATATGGCGTGACGCGTTATGACAGTTGTAAGAATTTCATGAGATTATTCAAGGGCGGCTTTATCACTCCAGCTTCTAATGCAGGAACATGGGCTATTTAAACAATTTTACAGCCGAGGCTGTCCCAGCTTGTGAACCACTAGATCCATAAAATGCCATTGATAGTCGTCGGACAGAGTCTGCTAATTCTAGATTGATACTAGCTTGCGAGTGGACAAGTCTTGGGAGATGCTGCTCTGCTATTATGACTGCCTCAGGCATCTTTTTCTACTCTATTCTGCCACTAACAGGATGGAGATTTCTACCCCTGCACGTCATGACAGAATGAGCATAGCGCCACTATCAGCCAAGAACGAGAGTCCTTACCCGGCAGCATCTTAAGAAGAGCCGTATTTAATTAATCATCGATGGAGGAGGCGTTCTTTGCCAGGGAGGCCAGAAGTAAAATTTGTTTATATTTCTTATATACTTTTTATGGCTTAAAGCTTCCCTCAATGCTTTGTTTACAATCGTACAGTAATTAAAAAGCTGTTTGTGTCAGCATCCAGCATTTTTTTTCACACAACTCTCATCCACAAGGTACTACTTCCAATCTAAAAGTCATCATGAAGGCGTCCCTTCTCGAACTAGATCCTCAGGCAGACGCCCTACTAATTCTTTCTAAACCAAACTCGCATTCATCTCACTTGTCAATAGATAAGCGTGCATCAGCGGGAAGCATAGATTGGGTCGGGTATCCCCTATATCTTGAACTAGAAGAGGATGAATCGGCGGGGCGATCAGACGTGAACGACGAGATGAGGTCTCTCCAGACATGCTTGGAGAACGGGGATCCAAATGAGGTTGTATTTCGCGTCTCGGCCAAACATCTCTGCTTTGCGTCACCAGTCTTCCGAAGAATGATCCAGGGCCAATTCAAAGAGTCAGAACCAAATGAGCAAGGTCTCTTGGAGATCAGAACATCAGAGTGGGATGCCGAAGCTCTGCTTATTATTCTTGATATCATCCATGGCCATCACTCCAGCGTTCCCAAGCGACCAAGTCTAGAAGTCATAGCACAGATCGGAGTTATAGTCGACTATTATGACTGCCTCGAGGTTGTTAAAATATTCTTCGAGCACTGGCACTCGTCTATGAAGATTTGGGAGAACTATTCGACTCGGCCTTCGGGTACCGCGGGTGTGCTAGCCTTGCTAGACCCCAGAGCGTGTGGCTTACCTCCCCTGCCTCATAGGGCAAAGCCATTTGACGACGAGGCAACGATTGGTCTACTCATGGCCTGGATAGTACAAGACCATGCACGGTTCAGGGACTTGACTGTCTCCGCCGTACTCAGCACAGATGCACTTGTGGAGACTACTCTGCCTATACCAGCTCAAGTTTTCGGTACGTCGTTCAATGCGCGAGAACGATACCATGACTAATCCAAATTAGAAGCGATCAACAACCAGCGTTGTCAAATCATTGATTACTTGCTTTCCAAGATCTATAACTTGAAAGACGATTTGGACGCTGGACGCGTTGGTTGCGATCCCCTATGCTCCTGGAGACTCCGGGAAGTCTTTATGAGTAAAATGAGTATGCGGAATCTGCCAAGGATAAAGCCGGACAGGCCGTTTCGGTGTTATAGCAATGTTACCTCAATTGTCGGTATTATCGACTATCTTGGTTATAAATGTCCTCTCTGGAGATGTGGCTGCGAACTCAGGTCTCCCTATAACCTACGCCTGTATACGCAAGACTTGAGCAATCTTGTGCCAGGTCTGGACCTGAACGACTTCCTGTAATCGAGTATGGGATTGTTTAATAATAGCTTGGCCGGAAACATTATGCAGAGCGGCTAAAAACAAGAGAATAGCCAGAATCCTTGGTCTTACAAGGAGATACTTCAGATCTGTCTGGAGATCTAGCTCCTTACCCGTTTTGACAAACGCTGACCCCTGCTGCCATGCTCGAAAGGGAATAGCGGATATAGCCAGCTATGACTTCTCTGACGTCGGAGGAAGCAAAGTGTCGGGATTAACCCCAAAGCGGCTACTACCGGGCCCAGACCAGGGGTAGCGAGAGATGGATGTAACCTGTTTCACTGTTTGCGACCGTTCCATTGGTCTCGACCTGAACACCAGGCGTTGTTCGTCTCATCCAATCTCAGCAAGTCCTCCCCAGCCTCACGACAATATGCGGTCTGCCATAGTCACAGTCTTGAGACGACATCTTGGCAAGGGGATACTGCGCCGCCCGCGTTTTGGATGACAGCGCTAAACGAGGCACAAACGAGGCATCGCAGGAGGTGTTTCGCCTCACGAGAAAAGTATAAATCCCAAGCTTCGGGTCGTCGGTCTTTGGATCTTCAGTACTCACTCAACAATCTCATCTAATCACTACTTTTCAATTCTTTTCCGCTGGTCGGTTAATCCATTTCACATTCCACTTCTTCTTCATCAAAATCAATCGCCCAGAAACCAACCAAAAACCCTCTCTTCTACAATTCAAAATGCAGTTCTCCATCACCGCCATTGTTCTCGGCCTCGCTGCCGTTGCCTCCGCCGGCATCGTCGACACTGAGGGTGTTCGCAACGCTCCTCGCAGTGCTGTTCTCATCACCCGCCAGAATGGCCAGAACGGCGGTCGACCTGTTCCCAGCGGCGAATGCTGTGTCGCCAACACCAGCTTGAAGCAGGACGCTTGCACTGCTTCCAACGGCCAAGCCGGTCGCTGTGTTCCCGGTGGCAACAACTGTAAGTAGCGGAGATGAATGGGTGTTTATGGAATGCCGCTAACGATAGTCATAGGTGGTAGCCGGCTGAGCTGTGTTGCTCAGGCAAACTTGGAGTGCGATGCCAACGTTATTGAGCGCGGAAAGGATCTTTGCCGCGCCAAGGCCGCCAACGGTCTTTTTGATGGCGCTAACATCATCCAGAACCTCAGCCAGGCTTCAGTCAACTAGGGAAAAGGCATTGGAGCTGTAATTAGAGGAGGGGCCTGGCGTTGAGGACCGATGTATGAAGGAGTTATGGGATCTGAAATGGATCTATTATAAAAAGAATTATTTTTGGCCAAAATAAGACCTCATAATGCACTGTGATTAACGAAACATGATCCTGGCTAACGGGTTCCATTTCATCTCAGAGAAACAACCACCTTTCGTCTTGCCCCCAGATAAATCTCAACCAACTCTGTTCACCATCGCCGTTATCTTGGCCCCGCTCCCAAATTCTTTCAAGCATCCCTATAGCAGTCTTGACATTATAGCAGCATGAGGATACCCAAATACCGTGCATAATGTTCTTGACTTCTTCCCTCGTACGCAAGTCTTGAGCTTCAGCGCCCAGAACAAAAGCAGGCCATACCAAGCTTTTGATATGGAAGTCGCTTGCTGGTATCTGAGACATATGAGATATCCCAAGATCTGTGATTTTAGAAACATCCAGTTTACGAAACGGTGGCTGGCCAAGTGTCTCCTCGATGATATGATAGGCGTAGATGCTGACCGCCGCTTTGTATGCCTGGGCGAGATGGTGTCTTGACTCATGATGCTGAGGATCTGGAAAGTCTTGCGCCCAGGAACCCGGCGAGAAATTGCCCAAGCCATCGAGAATTGTAGTTACGGCTTGGTGCGCGTGAATCGAATGATCTGATACAGCACGTAGTCTGTTCATAATGTGTAACAGAGATAGAAGGTCTGCCGGACAACCAATCCACGTCTGTTGCTCGGATCGCCGAAGGGTGTCTAGTAAGGCTGAGTCCAAAGGCATTGGTTCGACACGTAGTGAATCTGATGGAACGAGAGTACTGCCGAGTATACCGAACCTGGAACTTTAAGTCAGGCAATCCCTTCCATAGTGGCAGGCACCTTACGTTGTACAAGCAGTGTCAAAATACTACAGCCACTTTTGTGAATCATTTATCACAAGCCCTCTCCGAATTCTGATGAGCTCTTCAGCTCCCTGCAGGTGATACTTCCAACCTCGCCCACCAAACTCAACAACGTCTAAATTGACGAACAGTAGAACCGCAGCAATTACCGCATCACTATTCATCTCGGGCTGGACTTTTATCTCATTCTTGAGAAACCTTAACGCCTTTTGTTTGTGGAGGAGTGCTATACGCACTACCTCACTATGATCTGGCTGTAGCTGGGCCTGACTGATGTTAAGTCGGTGCGCAATGTGGAAGGCTGATATGGATATCATTATATGGGCCAAGGCCTGGCTGAACGGCATTAAAGGCATGAGAGAAAGAAAGGGATTGAATGATGAATTGTTGTAAACGACACACTCTTTAGAGAGCTCTTGATGAACTGACAGTATCGTAAGTGAGTGCCGAGCGAAAGCTCTCCCGGGCCACTCACAGTATCGTATGTAATCTCGACAGCTTCTTGGGAAGTCTTGTAGGCCTGGGTCCACCAAATGCTTGGTTGGTGAGCTTGTGCAGAGCTCAGTCACAGCTATGTTTTTATATATACGAGAATTATCCTCGATCGTGCTGAATGAGGTCTTACCCATCAACTTACCTCTGGTAGCCATGCTGTTGGTCCATACAATCCTCTTAGCCCTCACATAACCAACGCATGGTAGCAGTGACGACGCACAGTGATGACAGCTGGGGAGGGTTCTGTCACATCTGACCCGCCTCTGCCTGCAGGTTTTACACGAATTAGGCGCATGTGATTCGTCTTGCATTGCAAGTGGAGTCCAATATCTGTCTTCAGCTTTTTGAATCAATGTCTCGTAGATGATCGAGGCTTCGGAGATGCAGGCAGACAAAATTCAATCTGTTTAACATGATCATTGTAGATGAGGTGATCGACGTTAAACCGAATGTGGAAGTCCGGACGCGAGCCCTGTCAATGCGGGTTCCGATTCAATTCCGGGGCAAGATGTCGACCAGTCAAATCCCTTGAAGCATACAACGGCTGACTAGCCATCTCCTTGATCGATAAGTTCGATATCTCGCATCCTGTTGATTGCTTAGCCGGGACAACACTTGGAGATAGTGTAACGTCACCCTTCTCGAGCTTCACAGGGTAGTTGGACAAGCGTGCGATTTCGCCATCGCCGCTGGTCTTGAGCGATTGACCATGTCAAGAATCACATAAAAGGTCCATTAGATCCGTGATAAGGATCTTGTGCCATACAGTTCATGTTGCCTCTCGAAAATACCGCCAGAATGGATCTCACCTATCGCTCTGACGAACCTTCTGTAGTTCCATCGCCCCTACCCCAATCAGTCGGATATGGCGTCGTGGTAGCAGCTGGCTTGGCATTTGCCTTCGGTAAGTATTTTACTGATGCCAGAATTGCAAGTGAAGAAGGCTAACTATAGATAGGCATGATGGGCTTGACCGCAATCCTGAAAAAGACGCTGAACGAGGACAACTCCAAAGTGGAAACGTAGGCTGCTTGGGTACCCCATTGAGTTCACACATACTAACGCCAATATCGCAGTTTCATGGTTGCCAATAGAACAGTACGAACGGGCCTAGTCGCATCGGCCGTAGTTTCGGTACGGCACTCGTTCTATCAGACAGCGAATATACTGATGGCATAACAGTCTTGGCTATGGAGTACCGCCCTGTTGAGTTGCGTCCTGGTAACCTACAGCTACGGCATCAGCGGTGCATTCTGGTACGGCGCTGGTTGCTCGACTGTCATTGTCTTCTTTGGCTACCTGGGAACCGTGTGTAAGGGACGTGTTCCGGAAGCACATACTATTCTCGAAGTCATTCGCATAAGATACGGTGAGTCGCTGTCTTACCTCTTGTCAGGACATAGGACTTTCATACTGAAGTGTGTAGGGACTGTCGCGCATCTAAGCTTCACGTTCCTGGCCATCGTGAACAATCTGCTCAATACGATCAACATGATCCTAGGCGCGTCGGCAGCCATATCCTTCTTGTAGGACGATTTGCTTCTTGTCCTAGCTTCACCACTGACATTTCACAGGACAGGAATGCACATCATGGCATCGACCTTCTTGCTTCCTATGGGTGTCGTCCTATACACGCTTGTCGGTGGCATCAAAGCGACGTAATACACCTGCGCATCGCGACAAATGGAGTTGCTGACTCTGTGTTAGTTTTCTCACTGACTACATTCATACCTTTGCTATTCTCATTCTGAGCTGTTGGTTGACAGCCAAGGTGATATCATCGGAATCGGTCGGTTCAATCGGACGTCTTTACGATCTCGTCCTCGCCGCTCAGTCGAACCACGTAGTTGAAGGCAATCATGAGGGTTCGCTGCTCACCATGACTTCCCAACAGGGTATATACTTTGCTATCATCCTCCTAACCTCGAATTTCGGGGCCGTCGTCGTATGTGATCGCTTCTACCGTGGCTGTCGCAGTGTCTAACATGATCAGATGGACACAGGATATTTCCTCAAAGCATTCGCTGCATCGCCGAGCGCCGTTGTCCCAGGTTATGTTTTGGGCGGTATCTCTTACTTCAGTATCCCGTGGTCGCTCGGCACGATCGTGGGGATGGCTTCACTCGGGCTTGAAGCGCTCCCAATCTTTCCGACGTATCCACGGGTAAGCAGTGTCATCGTCGGTAATGATCAGAGACTGGATACTAATCCGGCGATAGCTCATGACAGGCGCTGAGGTTACCAACGGTCTTGCTCTACCTTACGTCGCTGTCGCAGTCGCAGGCAAAGGAGGCGCCGTTGCAGTTCTGCTAATGACTTTCATGGCCGTCACCTCAACTCTGTCAGCACAAATCCTCGCCGTCTCTTCCATCCTCACCTTTGACATATACCGCGTCTACTTCAATCAAGAAGCTTCCAACAAACAAGTGATTCGATGGGGACACATCGGCGTTGTACTCTTTGGCGTCGTAGCAGCTGCCTTTACAGCAATGTTCCATTACACCGGAGTCGACATGGGCTGGACACTCTACATGCTCGGCAAGACCTCCCGCCGCGTAAACTCAATTGAAATTATTTACTAACCGTTTATCAGGAATTCTAACGTGTCCCGGCGTAATTCCGCTCATCTTGACCATAATTTGGCGCAAACAGACTAAGATTGCCGCTATTAGCTCCGCATTCCTGGGCATGGCAACGGGGCTCGGAGTCTGGCTCGGCTCCGCATTCGCCTTTTCCGGAAAAGTAACGGTCGCTTCTACGGGTGGGACCCTACCCTGTATGTATGGCACGGTCGCATCTTTATTCAGTCCGTTGCTGTACAGCGTTGTAATTACGTATGTACGGCCTGATAATTATGACTGGAGCCATTTCAAGAAACAGAAGTTGGCTGTTGACCCAGATGAGAGCTCTGGTGAATCGGATAATTCTCGAGGTAAAAGCACTGAACAGGTCATTGCAACTGAGACTGCATCAAATGGGACTTTTGATGACAGCAACCAACGCCGATGGACTAAATATGCACTCTGGTGGGCTACTGCTACATTTCTTGGGCACTGGGTATTATGGCCACTGCCAATGTACGCAGCGAAATTCGTCTCCAGCAAACAGGTAATTTCTACCCTGCAGTCGTTCATTTCCCCTTCCTGTCTCTCATTTGCTTCACCTAGACATGTTTCTAATTGTTATCTACAGTTATTCGCTGCATGGATCGTCGTGTCTCTGATCTGGCTCTGGTGGACTCTCATCATGGTCGGTTTCTACCCGATCTGGAACGGCCGCGGTCAGATAGCCGCAGTTACACGAAGTATTTGGAAGTCTCAGTCATGATTCATCAGCATTTTCTGGGCAGGCCGGTCCACAATCACTCGCTGCTATGATATGATCTCTGGAACAAACCCTCCCGGCTAGCAAAACAACAAATCGCCGGGAACGTATTTTGAGTCATTCATTGATCTACCCACACAACAATAAAATTGTTTATTCACACAAAATACCTCAACCTCTTGCGGATAATGAAATGACATGCCAAGCAAGAGCCCCGAATATGGCGTAGCTGAGCCTCCCTTTGCAGCCATCGATCCACTTTATGGATCAGATCAAGCTTTTAGTCAAGCTTTGGGGCGAAACATTTGTGACAGATGCAGACTAACCCCCAATAATTGCATTCCAGAGTTGAATTTTACCAGATTAACGTGACAATCATCCATCCACTCTAGCCACTCAATCGGGAGTAGACCAGGGGCTCGTGGTTGAACAGCAACGCTACAAACGTTAGCGCCACCCGCGCCCGTTATTCAATGACATTCCCTTGCATGCTTTAGGATTCCAATAGCCTGGATCCAGGAACGCTTTTTATGGATGTTTTCCACTGCGGGAGATCAGTGATAGGCGGAACATCGGCACTGAAGATGTCTTAACTTACTAGTCGCTACTATTGGATGCTCGGTGACCCAACCGAAGAGGAATGCTCTAATGCAAGGTACGCAGTTCTAGACTAGACTGTCACCACTAACCCAAACAAAAACACCAAATGCCATTGTCGTATACAATGGATCCCCCCCAATGGCCATTATCTATATATACTCATCAATCTTGACGTTTCTCCTTTCTGTTTTTCATCATCACTCACTCATTCATTCATTCGTTCTTTAGTCTTTCTTTAACCATAGTCACTCGTTTCACTATGCGTCTGTCTTCAGGTCTTCTCGTGGCTGTTGCCTCGGGTGCTTTCGCCCAGCGGTTCACCAACAGCAGCACTTCTGCTCTTGAGTCTAGCACTACCCTCCCTTCCAACATCGACACCACCACCGGTGCTTCTCCCAGCTCCACCACCAGCCCTGCTGCTTCTCAGTCCGTCGATCTTAGCGACGCCCAGCTTGGTCAGGGAACCAGCCTCGTCACTGGTGCTAATGGCCAGCCTGCTGTGTAAGCTTTTACCCCGAAGTTTTACTACGGTACAGTTATCTGACAAGAATTTAGTCGCATGGCCGCTGCTGCCAACGGCGTCGCTGAGTTCACTTCCTCTCCCGAGATCACTGAGCTCGAGACTGGCAGCCAGATCCAGATCCGCTTCGAGATCGCCGTCAGCGCTGTAGTTGAGTCTCGCAAGCGTGCTTTCGAGGGCTGCACTCTCGACGTCAAGCTCGACGGCGAGACCATCTACTCCGAGCCCCTTGCCGACACCAACGGCGCTTCCGTTGAGCAGGCCAGCAACCCCACTACCCTCAACTCCGACAAGCCCGATATCCAGTTCCTCCAGTCTTGCGGTTCCGAGCCCGTCCAGCTCGATGTCTCCAACCTCGCTGTCGCTGCTGCCACTGACAGTGGCTCCACTGGTCTTCCCACTGGTGCTGCTACCGAGACTGGCACTGAGACTGGCACTGAGGTCGCTACTGGCACCAACTCCGAGGGTGCTACCACCAACTCTGAGGGTGAGACTGTGATCCCCACTGGCACCGAGACTGGCTCTGCTATCGCTACTGGTACAAACTCTGAGGGTGCTACCACCAACTCCGAGGGCGAGACCGTCTTCCCTACTGGTACCGAGACTGCCATCGAGACCAACAGCGCTGGCTTCACCACCAACTCTGAGGGTGAGACCGTTTTCCCTACTGGCACTGAGACTGGCTCTGCTATCGCTACCGGTACCAACTCCGAGGGTGCCACTACCAACTCTGAGGGCGAGACTGTCGTTCCTACTGGTACTGCCACTGGCACCGAGGCTTCTGCTTCTGCCTCCGCTACCTCCCCCGCTGGCTTCCCCGGTTCCATCGGTGTCTTCACCCTCTTCGGCTGTGTCGGTTCATCCGCTGGTTTCCCCACCTTCGAGCTTGCTGAGACCAACGCTCAGATGGATCTTGAGCGCTGTGCTTCTCTCTGCACTGGCCGTGCCTACTTCGGTGTTTACGATACGTGAGTCTCCTCTATCCCATCTACTACTATACATCTTACTGACCTTTCTAGTGCTTGCTACTGTGGTGATGAGATCGACGCCGACAACACCAGCCGTGTTGATGTCGACCAGTGTGACATCGAGTGCCCTGGTGACAAGGACAACTTCTGTGGTGGTGATGGCCGCGTCAACCGTCTCCGCGCTCGTCAAGCTGTCCCCGCCGGCCGTCTCCTGACCGTCTACGCCTCTGCCATCGGCGCCGGTGCCACCGTCACTGACTCCGTCACCCAGACCGTCACCGACGAGACCACCATCACCACCACCTTCACCACTGCCATCACCAACGCTGAGACCACCACCACCGCTACCGTCACCGCCGTCCAGATCTGCGTCGACGGAAAGTGCTACAGCCAGGGCTCTGACCGCACCGTCTTCATCTTCATCGAGGTCAACGGCAGCGACTGCGATAACGAGTGGGTCTACATCACCGAGGAGTGCTCTTGCCAGGGCGGCAAGCAGTACGTCCCCAAGTTCTGCTCCGGCGGAAGCTGTGCCGGCGAGATCGTCTACAAGACCCAGGAGTGCCACGACTGGTGGAACCACGAGACCTTCTTCGTCGCTGCTGACTGCGGCTGCAAGGAGGAGACCGTCATCTACAAGCCTTGGGAGAACAGCTGGGGTACCCCCAACAACTGCAAGGCTGAGCTCGTCCCTGTCTGCTCTGGCCCCAAGTGCCCTGCCGTCAAGGTCCCTACCCGCGGCGGTTACACTCACCCCTTCACCAACGGCACCTGGACCAACGGTACCGCTCACTGCTCTGGCCCTCACTGCCCCAGCCCTGCTCCTCAGTGCTCCGGCCCCAGCTGCCCCAGCACCAAGGTCGTCACCCTTGTTCCTCAGTGCAGCGGTGCCAGCTGCCCCGCCAAGCCCACTGGTTCTCAGGAGACCGGTGCTCACTGCAACGGTGCTGACTGCCACGTTGCCACTGCCACTGGCAGCAGCCCCAAGCCCACTGGCACCGTCCCCGCCATCGTCAACGGTGCCGGTAAGCAGGTCGTTGGAGCTGCTACTCTCTTCGCTGCTCTCTTTGCGGCCCTTCTCTAGATGTTAGCATCTCCTTCAACCTCTTCTTCTTCCGGGAGCCTTTTAGAATAATGACCTTCTAGTCGAGCTATTAATAGACCTTCATTTTGCATGCCTTATCTTGATCTTCCCTTTGTGACTGCTGAATTCCTCGCCGTTGATTATTGTAACTTAGCCACTAATCTCCATTCGTGGGACTCTGCATTTCAACTTCTGTGACTATTTGAATGGTGGCTTAGCTGAGACCAGTGCGCTATCAACGTTGACAGAGTCGGGAAGTAGCACCGAGGCAGTTTTTGCTAGTGAACTGTGCTCTCTGGTACCACTACTGCAGCAGAGATTTCTGTTAACAATCTTACCCAATCACACTTGCTTCACAGTGCTCATTCCCATGATTGTAGGTGGTCTACAATTGAGGCCAGTAAATTTGACTTGGAGGAGTCTTATTAAAGTCGTTGGATTTCGCACGGCCCATGCCTCGGCAGCTCAACTTTCTTAACCGATGGAGGATTCATAAGTATCTATTTTCTTATGCACACTCTTCTTACTCGAAAGGATAGTTCGTTTGGTCTCCAATCTCTCATAAAACAGTCCGTCAACCCTCTTGCCTATTTCTTCAATAAATCCTGCAGGACCTTGCAAACCGCATCTCCAACCTCACTGCACTTTGCACTACCCCCAAGATCCTTCGTCCTGATCTCCAAACCCCCACCCTCCTTGGTATCCAGAACCTTTGCAACAGACTTCTCAATAGCATCAGCCTCCTTCTCCAGCAAAAATGAGTATCGCAACATCATCGCCAAACTCAAGATCTGCGCCACAGGATTCGCGAGGTTCTTGCCCGAGATATCAGGCGCACTCCCATGAACAGGCTCGTAGATGCCCTTGCAGGATCCTTCACCTGGAACGCCGGCGAGACTTGCGCTGGGAAGAACACCAAGGGTGCCGGTGATGCCGCCGGAAATGTCAGAGAGAACATCGCCGAAAGTGTTGTCCGTGTGAATGACGCTGTTGTTGAAGCGCTTGGGGTCGAGAACCATTAACATGGCGAGACTATCAGCCAGTTGATGGCGGAGATCAATGTCGGTGAGTTCTTTGTTGAAGATATCTGTAGTCGCACGCCTCCAGAGACGACCGCTCGCAAGAACATTGGCCTTGTCTGCACTCCAAACAACAGGCTTACTCCCATCATTCGCCTTCTCACTGCTCGCATGCAAGATCCTCGCAACAGCCGCACTCACGCGCGCCAATCTCTCAACCTCAGGTCGTGAGTAGATCCAAAGATCAGACGCTTCATCTTCACTTTCCTCCTTCTTGCCAAAGTAAGCACCACCACAGTTCTCTCTCACAACAATGAACTTTGTCCCCGCTACGAGCTCAGCCTTGATAGGCGATGCGCTAACTAGCGATGGGACAAGAATCTCGCAAGGACGCAGGTTGGCGAATGCATCGAGACGTTGACGCAGCTTCAGGAGTCCTGATTCTGGGGTAGGTTCGACGCCAGCCCATTCTGGACCGCCGATACTACCGAAGAGAACTGCGTCGCTGGCTAGTGCTTTTTCGAGAACTGTGTCTGTGACGGGAGTGCCGTGTTTGTCGATACTGCATCCGCCGACGATGTCTGTGTCTCGTTCGAAGCGGATGTCTGGGCGGCTTGCTTCGATTATGTCGAGGACTTTAAGGGCCTCGGCCATGATTTCAGGACCGACATGGTCGCCGGGAAGGATGAGCACGCGAAATACTTTGTTCTCTGACATAATGGAGTGAATATGATGGAGTAAGTGGTGGGATAGTGAGAGGATTAGAAAGGGACTGCAGTCTACAAGATAATGGAAGCCAGTCTAGTACTTGGGTCAGCCGACCTCGGACTGATAATTATGCCCGTTGATGATGATGCATGCAGCCAAGAGTTTTTTATTCCTGTGACTGCTCTATTACCCCGCACTCACTAATTCCGGCCCCCATCTTCATAAGTTTCCTCTTCTGGAAGGCATTGAAACGGAGTCTCCCACCCAACTCACTAAAACGTGGGGAAGTCAATCACCACATAAAAATACAGACCAACCAAGATAACACTCTCCCTCTCACTCACTCTATACACTCAATTCATATCAAACTCTCATACTCATCATCATGTCAGGCCGTCTCCAAGGAAAGACCGCAATCGTCACAGGCGGCGCATCAGGCTTCGGCAAAGGCATCGCCACAAAATTCATCTCCGAAGGCGCCAACGTCATAATCACCGACCTCAACGAACAACAAGGCCAAGCCGTCGCCCAAGAACTATCCTGCTCCTTCACCTGCGCTGACGTGACCAACCCCGATGACTGGCGCCGCGTTCTCGAGTTTGCCATTGAGAAGTATAAACAGCTCGACATCGTCGTCAACAATGCTGGCGCAGCTTACTCCAAGAAACCAACTGAGGAGGTCACGCCCAAGGACTTTGATCTCGTGATGAATGTCAATGTCAAGAGCGTTTATTACTCTACTAATGTGCTGGTGCCGTACTTTTTGAAGGAGGGGAGACCGGGGTGTTTCATTCAGGTTGCGAGTACGGCGGGGATTAGGCCGAGACCTGAGTTGACGTGGTATAATGCTTCCAAGGCAGCTGTTATCAATGCTACCAAGACGATGGCTGTTGAGTATGGGCCTAAGCAGATTCGATTCAACTCTGTTTCTCCTGTTGTTGGAAGCACTGGCATGTGAGTATTGCCTCACACTTGCGATGGGAACTTTCTAATGGAGTTATAGGACACATCTGTTTATCGGCAAGCCGGATACTGAAGAGAACCGAAAGGGCTTTGTTTCGACAATCCCAATGGGTAGACCTTCGACACCTAGCGACATTGCTAATGCTTGCTGCTACTTGGCTAGTGATGAAGCCTCCTTCATCACTGGTGTTGATCTGGAGGTATGGCTAATATCTATGAACTACGATACACCGATACTAACATAGATGTTACAGGTTGATGGAGGGCGCTGTGTATAAGCTTGGGAACAAGGGTCATGGGGGTTTGTCACAGTTTATCCAGAATAATAAAAATAAAAATCCTATCAATTGTTATCTCAAATATTTCTCGAGTTCGTGAACAAGATCATTTCAAGTTGCACTCCTGTAGCTTTACTGGCCCTCTCTTCGTCGACGATGGTACTGAGCAATTGTGAGAATTGCTCCTCGATAGTTCGCATCCTTCAATAGATTCCCTTCCTAATTGGGCCTTAGTGGCAGATGTTCCTGTGATGCTTCGGCGCGGGGTAAAAGCGGACCTTGCCATGGACGGTTCCTGTGACGAGTCGGTCGGTACCTGAACCGGAAGGCGGAAGATTCGAAATTGACTTTACGGTTTTCCGAGATACCAGGGCTTTCTTCCGGAAGAACATCCTGGAGCCGACTGACGGACCAAGAAACTGACTAGCTCTGACGACTTATTATAAGGGACGTACCATCATAGCTCTGAATACTCAACGTGTTTCCTTGAGATAATCACTCCCCAGCTTCTCCTTCAACACCCTCCATAACGCGGACATTCATCATCATGGGAAGTTCACATCATCTCCCCTTCAGCCTCATAGACGATTCCCTCTTTCGTCCCCAGTCCCTCATCAATGGAGAATTCGTCTCCTCAAAAGAAGGCAAGACTTTCAATGTCATCGACCCAGGAACCGGCATGACATGGGCTTCATGCCCAGACTGCACAGCATCCGACGTTGATGCAGCAGTGAAGTCGTCCTATGAAGCATTCAAGAGCTACTCCAAGACAACACCGCGCTTCCGTGCTCAAACTATCATGAAATGGTATAATCTGATCGTTGCCGCACGAGAGGATCTAGCGCATATTCTTGTCCATGAGACTGGCAAGCCCCTAGAAGAGGCCCGCGGCGAAATTGACTATGCGCTTACGTTCGTCTGGTGGTTCTCCGGTGAAGCAGACAGGACGCAAGGGTCATCTCTCGCCTGTGCTATTCCTGGTCGGCGCGCCATGACTATCAAACAACCCATTGGTGTTGCCGCTGCTCTCGTTCCATGGAACTTCCCCATCGCTCTAGCATTGCGCAAAGCAGCTGCTGCCCTCGCTGCGGGTTGCACAATGGTCATCAAGCCCTCGCCCGAGACACCCCTCACAGCAGTCTCAGTCGCTTATCTAGCGTTAAAAGCAGGCTTTCCGCCTGGTGCCCTCAACGTGGTTACAACGTCACTTGAGAATACACCAGCTGTCGCCGAAGCTCTTTGTCTCAACCCGCTTGTGAAGAAGGTGAGCTTCACTGGTAGCACGAGGGTTGGCAAGATTATTGCTAGTCTATGTTCCCAGAACCTCAAGAAGACGACGTTTGAGCTCGGCGGGAACTGCCCTTTCATCGTGTTCGATGACGCCAATGTTGATCAGGCTATGAACCAGCTGATGGCTCTCAAATGGCGACATGCAGGTCAAGCTTGTGTCACGTCTAACAGAGTATTCGTTCAGAGCAACATCTACGATTCTTTTGTCGAAAGACTCGTATCTGAAACTCGAAAGCTGAAGCTAGGCCACGGTATGATGGAAGGTGCCACGCTAGGCGCATTGACGACTACACGAGGCCTTGACAAGGCGGAGGAGTTGTATGAGGATGCTGTCAGCAAGGGAGCAAAAGCTGTCCTTGGCACAGGGAAACGCTACGCTGGGGAGGGCTATTTCATGGAACCGACTATCTTGACCGAAATGAAGGACGAAATGCTCATGACGCAGGAGGAGATCTTTGCTCCTCTTCTGGGCGTCTATCGCTTTGGGTCAGAAGAGGAGGTTGTTCAAAGAGCTAACGACACTCCCTATGGCCTAGCGAGTTACGTGTTCACCAAGAATGTGGATAGGCTATGGAGAATGTTTGAGAACCTTGACGCCGGAATGATTGGACTGGTAAGTCGATCCCTTGGAAGCTACTTGAGGTCGGGGGCTAATCTTTGATGTAGAACACAGGGAACAGCTCTTCAGCTGAAGCGCCTTTTGGAGGGATCAAAGAGAGTGGACATGGAAAAGAGAGTGGTAAGGATGTTGCTATTGACGAGTTCTTGATTACCAAGACGGGCACGATGACTGTTGAGGGGCAATATTGAGCTGGATGATCTGACCTGAAACTCAAAAATATCGACCACGAGTTCTACCATTTTTCCGTGAAATTCTTATCAAGGCTCTGCCCATTTGCTTGTGTATGCTCATATCTAAGCCAGATGCGCGTGGGGCTCCGCTGTCGCATTAGCCATTCATCTTGCGGCGAGATCTCGGAAAATATTTTTGCCGATCAAGTTTGGAGATTTTTCTACTTTTTCGTAAATGTTCGCTTAGCAACAACCCTGTGCCATTCACCCAAGCTCGCGCCTAATTACCCTAAATTCGTCAAAATATCCGGATATACTTTAGGGATCTACCATGAAGAAGTTCAAGCGCAGTGCACAGTCGCAACCAAAGCATGGCAAACCGCCGTCCAGTGGTGCATCCAAAGCACCAGTTGCGCCTCCAGTCCGCCGCCCAGGATGGACCGGCCCAAGCTATTTACACAAACCCGCCAAAAAGACGCCTAAACCAGTCACGGAAACTAGCTCGACAGAGCAAATTCAGAGTCTATCTGTTAAACATCAACAGCTTATTCTTGATACAATCAGAACTACATTTCCTGCCGTGGACGAGTTCGACGCCTTGAAACCAGTGTTGCGCGAGATCAGGGAAGCTCTAGAGCAAAAGGACTACTGCAAAGCTTTCGGAAGCGAAGAGTTTTTGGAGGCGTATACGATTCGTTGGAGTCCGAGTAGAGCTTTGACGATGGGAAATGTGTTTGCGTGGATGTGCAGTGAGATGAACGAGGCTGCATGGGTTCAACAGTTCCTTCAGAATGGGGAGAAGCCTTCGAAAATCGTGTGCTTTGGACGAGCAGGATCCGACTTATTAGCTTGTGTGGCATTCCTAAAGCACTTTTATGAAAGCAAACTCGACGAACTTCCTCGGGTAGAGTCAACTTCCCTTGATTGTGACCACAGTGCCATCGTTGATCTCAACCTCATTGACAGGCACGATTGGTCAGGAATTGTCACAAAACTACAACATACGCTCACACATCCTCCTCCTCTTTCCAAATACGCAACGGAAAAGGCGCGCGCTTCAAATATCTCCGCCATCCCACTCAAGTCATAAATCTAGCAGTCAACAACCTCGACATCCTCGAAAGCGACAGCACAACTCTGCGTGCGATGCTTGGGCCGAACCCGGCACTCATCACTCTCTTCTTCACACTCCACGAATTCTACTCCGTCTCAATATCTAAAACCACGGCTTTCTTATTGAGATTGACTGAGACAGCGCCTAAAGGCAGTCTATTACTTTTCGTGGATAGCCCGGGAGCTGATGTCGTGCTACCTGGTAGTGTTGACAAGGGCGAGGAAAAGAGATACCCACTTGACTGGCTATTTTATCAAGCTCTGCTACCGCTCAAGAGCTCAAATTCTGAGGAGCAGGGAGAACCAGCATGGAGGAAACTTATTGATAGTGGTCATGAAAAGGAGTACAAGTTGCCTACAGGGCTGAGATATCCAGGAAGTCTGGAGAATACCAGGTTCCAGGTGCACCTATTGGAGCGTTTATAATACCAGGTTATTCTAAGACTTTTATTCTGAGTCAAATTGCCCGTCAACCTGGGTCAGGATACCTTTTGGCCTCTCATTGTTGATTGAAGATGATAATCCCGGGCTACTAACACAACGACCTGACATACTGTGTTTAAAAGACATGAAGATGGACACGAGATTAATTAAAAAAATAATGAGACTCTATTGCCAAAAACAGCTTAAATGTTGTCAAGAAGATTCAAGCATGGAAGCTAAAGACTTCGTGAAACTCATTTGTACATGGTTATTGTAGAGGCATAGGATGTGAATTGTTTTATCCAGGGTAAATCGGAGATGGATGATGTCGGGACTGGAATCATCAAAAGCGGATTAGCGCGAGATGAACAAAAGATGATATTCCCGTGGCTATACCCGTCGCTGCGATAACGCTTTGATTCCTGTGATGCTGATAAGACGACTCGAGTTCAACGGAGCGTGCCACCCCCGCAAGCGTCTCCGGGCCTGCACCAGACCAAACAAGGAAAGCAACCAAATCTTTAGCCAAGTCCGCGCTATCTACACGAGTCAACGACCCAAAACGCATGATAAGCAGATCTAACTTTTAATCCTGCATCTGCGTTATATCCTCCATCTCCATTTCTGCCCCATAATCCACCTCATTCGGAAAGTAATCTATCATCCATCACAATCCATTACCTCTTTCTACTTGATTTTTAATAATGCCTCGGTCAAAGACCACCAATTTCCCAAGGGGCAAGCCACGTGGTATCCGCCGAGATCGGGACTGTCAGACCTGCAAAGCCCGGGGCGTCAAATGCGATCTCAACAGGCCGCGCTGCCGACCCTGCGTCGAATCAGGATACGCATGCGGAGATTATCCACAGCGCGTTGTATGGGCGGCGAATCCGACGTCGAAGCCGAGCAGGGCTGAGAATAGAAGCGCTGTTATTGAGAAGTCGCTTGCGACGGATCAGCATGAGGTTGTGGAGCATCTGTTGGCGTTTGGGAGTAGTTTGAAGACTGCGAGGTTGGCGACGAATGATGAGGTTTGTGTGGATCAGGGTCTGGGGCTTATTGATCAGGTTGATTACTTTTTGAAGGCGAGGATTAGTAAGAGGAGGGGATCAACGGCTGATACTGCTCTGCCGACTTCACCGTCGTCGTTATCATCCAGTGAGGGAGCGCAGGATGAGGATACGCTTATGTGGCATCGACTTGCAGCTCTCAAGAGTCTTAGTGAGGCTTTAAACACTGCCGATCCAGCTGCCTTCCTGGGTATAGCCGTCTTTGCGTTCTTCGAGGTTGTTTCAGATGGAGTTTTCGGCGAATGGGACTGTCATCTACGTGGAGCCCGCTCGTTACTAGATTGCCATTGCAGCAACCGTGAGGAGTTCCAGCAATTCTCAAGGCGCTTCACTGGCTTAGAAGAGATTGTCGCCTACTTCGCATGGTGGGATACCATTGGCGCCCTGGTCAGACAGTCAACCAGCACCACCAAGAGCGGCCTCATCTTTGACGACTGGCATCGAAGTTCGCTCGGCCAAGACTTTTTCGACAGAGTTGGATGTCCCGCAGAGACATTCTGGCTATTCGTTTCTCTGGTTCAAAGCAAAGAGTGCGCCAATTTATCCGACAGCCTCACCCGAGCAATGGCGCAGCTTCTGAAACTCGGAATGGACAAGACAGAAAAAGGAAAATGCAGCGATATTTACCGTTGCGCCGCAGTAATAGCTGTTCTCACAACACAAAGCTCCGAAGAGACGTCTTCTCATACAACGCTGGAGTTTGCGGTGGATAGGATCTGCCATATCATTGAGTCTGCTTGCTCAAGATCCCGATACTATCCACATATGGCTACACCTGCATACTTAGCAGCTATGAGAGCAACTACTCCAGCGCAATGCAGGATATTGGGGACGTACTGGAGGAATTGTCAGATGGGAGATATTCCTCGATATTCTGGTGTTCACATACAATGTGAAGAGATATGGAGAAAAAAGGGTCTAATATGATGGAACACAATAAGTAATAGACTGTAATGGAAGCAAAGTTATAGTTCAACTACATCGTGCTTAAATCTTGGTGAAAAGAGGAGGCCACGTTATAGCTGAGTAGCCCTTACACCAACCTAACTTCTGACTTTCCTACACTGTCAAACCAGTCCATTTTACATAGCTGGAAGACCCCAATACGCTGAAACGTCCCATCGTCTTTCCTGCAGAGCATAAGACCCTCCTCAAGTGTAAGTTGCAAGCACCAGACCCCTTCGATACCCTCTTCATCAAAGTCGAAAATTCCCAGCGCCACAAACATTGACATATCTTTGTTCAAGCTCCCTTCCTTCATCTCCTTACGCCCGAACACAACTGGCCGACGCATAGTACCCGATGGCCTCTTTTGCTTCCGGAGCGAAGCAATGAATTCGTTCGACGGTGTTCTCGTCAGGATAATTGCTTCTTGAACTCGCCCCAGAAGCTGCAGCTCGCATGACGGCATGTGCAGTGCGTCAGCTCCACAGTAAGTATCTACCGTCCAACGGTCTTGCTTCGGCCTTATCAATGGTGTCCCATTTTGACTCTCTGTCTTCATCCTGCGAAACTGTTGGAGGGCTAGAGGTTTGACGCCACCTTGGATGGAAGCCCAAGACCAAGAAGGTGCTCTGATCACTGGTGCGGGGGCCAAAGTAGTAGGTAGAGGTCTGGTCGCTGGTCCAAAAAAGCTGCTCACTCTATACCCAGGTCTCCACAGCAAACATCGAACGAGATCACACTCCCAGAGACCGGCTAGGTATCGTGACTGCAGAGCCTTGGAGATAGGTTCGGCGATGGAGGCAAGGGCAGCGAAGATATCATGGGGGTTTGACAGTTGGCGTCTAGAGAAATCGACGACAATCTCGTCCCAATACTGCAGTAGTCGATCCCGGGTCATTCGCGGGTTCGTGTTACCAGTCAGAAAGCTGTGTAGCAAGACAGATTTACCTTCCTGATAGCTGCGGTCTTCCGAGTAACCGGAGCTTCGACATAGGAAAAACAGCTGCTCTTTTCCGAAGAACACCACCCGACGGCTCAGCCTCTTCTCCTGACAACACCACCCCCGAGTCTCAGTAATACCGTAGTCAGCGGATCTCAAAGGTCCAACAAGAACGTGCCCACCTTGTCCATCTCCGAGAGGAAACTCGCAACAGGGAGCATGTTGCTTGTAAGTATTGGCGATGAAGGAGTTTCGAGCATCGCCTGATCTCCCTGCCGTGATGGTAAGGGTTGCGTGGCCGTATACTCTGGCCATGAGTTTTGATTCGCGTTCCCAGTCGTCTTTGTCGCCTTGGATTATGCATAGGGCGTCGATCCAGATGTATTGGATGCCCAGTTGGCGGGCTAATGTAATTGTATCGCGATGCGCGGCTACGAGGCGAGACTCGTCGATGCCGTCTAGCATTCCTTCCATTGTCTTGTGATTGAGGGTGAAGGTGTCTGTACCGGGCCCCCAACAGTAAGACAAGGCAAGATATTTCTCCTTCATGCTTTGGCCAGTCACGATAAGTCTTGGAAAGTCTCCTTGTTTCTCACCGCCGACGTCGATAACCCTGGTGGGCATATCATATGTCATCTCAGCACCGCACGCCTGATGAGACCTTGTGCATCTGTTGAGAAAACCTCGGATCAAGGTGAGATAGGAGTTCGGCTCATATTCCGGTGTGCAGATCCGCCCAGGTGTTCGTGAACCTGCCGCAGTTCCCTCTATGCTATAAAGCGCATTAGTAGTTCTTCTAATATCAGATGAGTTTTGTGTAGTTTAGACTAGAACTTATGGCGGAGAACTTAAATCATCACACGGAATTGAGTTCTTTAGACATCGAGCTATGAGTTGAAATAAACCTTACCCGTAGACGGCTAGGTTTATGTAGCTGAGTCCATGGCTGCTTTCCTTCACAGAAGTGATAGGATTATATCTCCCGCACGATACGATAATGCGAGGCTGAGTCAGAGTAGGACTGTAGTCTGTAAAGTGGACATAAATCCAGATACCCGGCTCAAACTTAGTAACTCCTTCTGGAACTTCGCCCTTAAGGACAGATTCGATCTCAGAAGGTGTCCATTCCCGTTGGAAGCCTGTCCAGCAAAGATGACAAAAGTCGCAGCCATCTTCAGCGCTTTGTTTGAGTGAGGTGAGGTTTGGGTGGAATTCGAGATAGAAACGATCCTGATCGATGGTAAAAGTCCTGCAGAATGCGCATCGAGGCATGGTTTCTAGGTCTAGTGCTTGGTGAGGAGTATTAAATTAATGTTACGTGTAAGGTGCGATGTAAGCATCAGTTGTCAGATTGTCGGTCAAGAGCGTCTAGAAGAGCAATCCTATGACTAAGCCAAGGATCCATCCAAATGGATATCAGGTCCAAGTCTAATGTGATGGAATGTTTCGAAAAGGCAGCCATGCAAGAAAATTAACAAAAGGCAATTATTGTAGCGTGTAGCATGCTTGAATGATATTATGTCACACGGCTATCCTTGCTCCTGTAGATTCTTGACCGCTGACACTGCTCCCGGAAGTTGCTTCATTTGAATCAAAAGTTCATTTACTAAAATGCTGTATAGCCCCCGTCTACAGGTAAACCTATACCCGTCACCCAACTGCTATCCTCTGAAACCAAGAACAAGGCCGCTCTCGCGATGTATTCTGGACGTCCTAGCCCCCCGAAAGGGTGAAGTGCTTCCACTTGAGCTCTGTTCTGTCCTTCAAGACCAGCTATAAAGGCCGTGTCCGTGTCTGCGCAAAGTTATTTTCTGGTGGCGATAGCTCAACGTCAAGGAAAAGTACTTACACCCGGGACACAGAGCATTCACGTGGATTCGGTGCGGCGCGCAATCCCATGCCGCTGCTTTAGTAAGTCCCATCACAGCATGCTTGGATGCCACATAACCAGAGATACCCGGGCTGCCAACCATGCCAAAAACGCTCGCGGTATTCAAGATCCAGCCTCTGTCGCCGCACGGGAGCGGGTCTTGTTTGATCATCTGGGCGGAAGCATACTTGCATCCAAGCAAGACTCCTACCACGTTGATATTCATGTCCTTCTCAAAGACAGTTTGGTCGAAGCTCCAGATAGGTTGAGGATCCTTGGCTTCCATGGCAACACCGGCGTTATTAACCATTCTTGAAACGAGGTCTGTTAGCCAGGGTATTATTGGAGGTTTGCGCAAGGTCGAGATGGCAAATCATTGCAATGTAAGAACAGAGATGAGGGACATACATATCCAGTCTGCCAAACCTTTCGACAGCATACTTCACCAAAGCCTCTTGTTCTTCGGATTTGGTGACGTCGACCTTGAAGAACTCGGCTACCCCGCCTTCCTTTGTGACCAGATCGTGCGTCGTGATGGCCAGTTCGGAGGCGACATCAGCACGGGCTTTCTCAGTCAAATCTGCGCAGATGACTTTGGCACCATTTCGGGCAAACTCCAGTGAAATTGCACGGCCTATCCCACTGGAAGAACCAGTCACGATGGCTATCTTGCCGTCAAGTCGTCCCATAGCGAGGAATGCTATAATTCAATGCGATAATTAGAGTGAAACTCTATCCCATTAGCATTTATGTTAATGGTGAGAGTTGGCAGTCATGCGAATATACATGACGTTATATGCGGAGTAAACAACCAATTTTGCCGACAACCTCGGGTCTTTAATATTACCGTTTTAGGAATGCCATTTCAGAGACAACATAGCTCAACTGTAGAGTTTCTTCATATTTCCTATCACGAAGGAAACTGCGTTCCAAGTAAATCCTTTTCAATCTTCCAGAAGCTTATTGAATATACAAGATGGCAGAAGGAGGCTGCTTATGTGGAAAGATCCGGTACCGTTACACGGGGGATCCTGTGGTGCAGGTACGTATCCACCAAATCGCAGTAATCTGTTTGCAAACACAGCTTTACTGGTATCAGCCGGCTAATCACTTAAGCAGGCCCTTTGCCACTGTGGCGATTGTCGCAAAATCAGTGGAAGCGCATTCAGCACCAACATCTTGGTCCCTCAGGAGAATTTCAACCTCAGTCAAGGCACACCTAAAGTGTTTGAGAAACTCGCTGATAGTGGAAATGGGATCACTAGCTATTTTTGCGGTGATTGTGGGAGCACTTGTTATCGACAAGGCGAATCCTTTCCTGGTCTGACTATCATCAAGGTCGGGACGTTAGATGCTTTTGATATGCAACCTGCACTTGAAGCATATTCTGATGCTAGGCCACGTTGGCTGAGCTGCGTGGATGGTACAAGGCAAATGACTGCTCCAAAGTAGCGAGATCGATGAAAATATAGTTCATGCTATAGCTCGTTGGGATCTATTCCAGCTCCACCCCGAATCCTAACATAAGGCACATAAGTCTTGGGGAAATATGCCGTCACAGGTGCCACTTTGCACTTGAAATACGTCCTCCACGAAAAGGACTTTTGAAGCCCACTCTTCTTGTAAACCTTAGTCTCCTTTTTGGAACATGGCATATCCATAGAGATTGTCGTCCACCGGTTGTATGTCGCCACCTTGGTCTCCATGGCAAACGACCCGTTGACCACCGAGAAACCCCTGAGCTCGGCGTCCATTATGAACATGCCGTCGCTGTATACACGAACAGGGCTAGAAAGGTAATCTCTGACGAGCGTGTCTATTGCATCTAGTTCGGCGATCAATGCGGCATCTGCTTCGGGAGAGTCGGAAGTGAGTTCCGTATCTGGCCAGATGATGTTGGACCAGCTGAGGGACCATACATTGTCGTGAGTTTCCCCGGATAGCTGCTTGTATTCTTTGACGACGTCTTGGATTGGTGATAGGTCGGTCTTGATCTGTTTGGCTAACTCTGGGATGCGTTGCACGATGGGCATGAATAGGAAGATGTCGCTGATCTTTTTGAACTTGCCCTGCTTGATCATGGAGACTAGACTTGTCGCCTCAGGATACTTTTTGATGTCTTTTCTAAGTTGAATCGTTTCAGCCAGCCTATTGCTGAGTCGGCTAGATGGAACGTCAAGGGGACCTCGGACTGGCCAGAGTCTATTGGCAGCTTCGATAACCTCATCGACTGCAATCGGTTAGTCACTACTTGTGCCATCACCGTGAATGTGCTATAGACTCACCCCGATCGAGGAACTTTGGGACTCCCTGTCCATCACAACGCTGCAGCTCCTCGCAAATCTTTTGCTTGCTTGAATCAAATGCCGCACGCATAGTATCGTAGTTGCTTGCCAAAGAGTCAGCAGCTTCGTTGATATCCTTGACTCTTTCTTGGATACGAGCTAGGGCACCATCCCACTCAACAAGTACAGACTTGATTGGGGGCTCCATGAGTTGGAATGAGGGGCTGAGATAAGCGTTGACAGCGGCGCTGATGGAATTTGCGTTGCAATTACCAGCTTGGCAGGCAGCGACTACACGAGCGAGAGACTGAAAGACCGAAAGGTCGATCTGCGTAGTTGGTATAAGCATAGTTACATGTGTACTCGGATGGAACTAGAGACTTACATCCTTGGCTTGGGCGATGACCCAAGGAGCGATCGACTTGAGAACATTCGCAATATCAACTTTGTTGTTGAGGATTGGTAGACTAACTTTTCCAAAGCACTTGGGCATATTAGATGAGATAGCGAGAGAAAAATAGGGTTATAATACCTTTTCGATACTAATTGTATCGTCTGCGACCTTTGTGGTAGCTGTGCTTATCTCACCCCGAATTGACATGGCCATGAAGGAACCCGTCGTCGCAAAGGTTTGCAAGCGAGTAAAACAGCCGCAGATGGCCTCTGATGACTTGATGAACTTGTCACCCATAGTCTTGCCAAGCGCCCTACGAATATCATCGCAGAGATCGATCTCCTTGGTCAGAATAGTTAGACTGGAAGGGATTTGTTTCGATTTCTTCTCCCAGCCTGAGCCAGTGTCAGTCCAAGCTTTTCATGTTTAGAGGACAAGCCTTACCGGGGACGCAGGTCCATACTTTACAGCGCCTGAGGGGCTTTTTGACAGTTGGGCAGCTCCTTGTCGCGGATATGCGGCTTTTGCATTTGTTCCACTACCTTGTATTAGTATACAGACTGTCCATAGGTGGCTATTGAATCTGGCCTACCGTGGGGACTTTGATAGTCCTCATATTGACCTTGACACCACTCGGCACGATGACTTTGATCTTGCATGTTGCAACTTCTTTGACACCGGCGCAGATAGCGGGTAGATTGTTGAGCCCAGCATTTTGGGCAGCGGTCACTTGTGCCAGCAACACGATGGGTAGCAGAAATGGGAGTGAGAGTCGCATCTTGATAGATTACTCCAAGACTTTTGGCGCTTCCGTAACACATAGAAGCTGGTGACTACTTTAAATATTCCACAAGCCTTGACTGAGATCAGGGGGTTATTGACAAGCCAGTTCAGCTGAATGCCTGTGGCTGAGATGGCGCTTTTAGATCAGGAATGGGCCATATAGAGAGCTGAAAGAGAAATCCAGCCCTAAGGGAGATAACAACCCGCAAAGAGACAGTTTTAGCGAATTCCTAGAAGCTAGAATCGATAAGGCAGCGCCAAGGAATCTAGATTCAGCCCAGGTAGGGCTGTTGGAGGCAGACATCAGCCACAGCTCTCTATAGCCCTGGGACAAAAACGCCATAAAGCCGGAAATGGCTTTGGTCTAGGCTGAATGGTTGCAATTGAAGGCAAAGAGGGTTTGGGGTTTATTGTTTCGCTGAAAGCGTCTTCGGCGTGATGCTGTGATGTAAGCATGGCGTTGTGCCTTGCAGGAAATAATTGTGCCGGCATGAAATCATACATGCCGGTGATTTTATCCTAGCCTCTAGATAAAGAGTAGAATAAGCTATGTACATTCTTGCTTTAGCGACATTCTAAGGTGAAAGTCAGCCTAGAAGGGAAATATCTCTAGCCTTATTAGTGGGGTGAGATGAATCGTCCCTCCACCAAGGCGTACCACTGCATAAGCCGCTCTACGAGCAATAGAGCAGTAGCACCCTTCGCTAGAAAGTCGGACATTCGCCGCCATGATTGCCCCTATGATTCTAAGCGCCAACAGAGTTACCACTTGATGCGTTAAGGAGTCTGCCAGGCGAACAAAAATGAATACTGAGTGGTACTATTGCAAAGCCGTTGTGGACCAACTGAGTACTCACTAATGATGAGGATTGTGTGTATTGCAATGTATGGAAAGAGTTGTCGACGGTAATTGCCGCAGTGCTGGCTGACTACATTATCATTCGCACGATGTGCGTGCCTCTTGACCGACATCACCATGCGAACAACGCTCTATGTCGCATCTCCACCTTTCGTGGCCTCAATATGCACGGCGTAGGGCTCACATGGTTCTGCTGACACATTTCAGGCAAGTGACTGGTCAGATCATGGCTCTAAGAAAAGAGAGTACACTGTAGGGGAGGAAAGGAAGCACAGGACCCTTGATCCTAAATACTAAACAGGATTAGGTAATATAGCCTAAGATTAGGATAATATTTAATGAATTTACTTTAACACCGTATATCAAGGCCCGCTGTTTTCTTCGTCCTTATGTAGCCGGGCGCAGCCTGATTCAAGATACGAAATTACAAAAGCTGTGGCGCCTGCAGACAGCATTCGACATGCATTGTATTGGTACAGTGCTGTCAATACGTACAATATGTGGGGTACCTTGTACACGTGTCTACCAACCAGAGGGCATAAAGATACTTGTTTTTGAGGCGGAGTGCATATCTTGTGAATTGTCCAGGCATTTTTACTGTAACTCTGGCCTCTGACGGACCAATTGTGCACCTGAAACCACTCATCAATAGTGTGCTTTTCTTCAGTGCCATGCTGTTTACCATATTAAGGTGCCCCGATCACTCTAGAGATGCAGATCTGGACTTTATTTGATAGATATATACCATTTTGCAACTCAACTGTTCACACACTGTCTAGAACCATATACTTCATGTGCATTCTATCTCCATTATGGATGTTGCAGGTCTTGCAATCGGCATCGTGGGAATCTACACGGCATGCCGGGACTGTTACGAGTTATTCACCACTATGAACGCAGCCCAGGCAGAATCCTCAGCTCACCTGCGCGAGCTGGAAATCCAGCAATCAATCCTCAAAGCTTGGGGCTTCCATTGGCAGATCCAAAACGAAGACGGCAGCGACTCCGGATACTCCGATCATACCAGACGAAAGCGATCTAAACTCCATCAATACCTCTTGAGCAACCGATTCAAGGCTGAGGGGGTCTTTAAGACCTTTTCTGCTCTTGCGGATACACTATGCAACAGAGAGAAACTCATCAAGCGCTATGGTTTCCAGCCTCAACCAACCCAGGCCATTCAGGATGGAACAATATCGACGCCTGATCTGCAATTGATCATCCCAGACGCTAAAATTGAGGATGTCGAGCCAGTCCTCCGTGAAGTTCGAACCCACCTCTCCATGCTTAATAAGCTCAAATGGGCTTTGAAAGACAAAGAAAAGTTCAAAAAGCTTATCACCGACTTGAGATCTCATAGTGAGAATCTCTATCGCCTCTGCCCCTAGAATGCATTCGAGTCCATGAACATATATCTCACTATGGAGTGTTTGGCTAGGCAGGAGTCGCCAGACGGTCTCAAGTGGGCTTCAACACTCGCGACCGAGAATGCAGAAATCGACAAAGAGTCCTTGGTGCGGGAGGGCTACGAATTACTGGCTTCGACGGCTACGTTGAAAGCATCGGTGAATAAAAACAGAGACAAGAAGGAAGCCAACGACAGGGGCCTCACCAGCATTGATGAGATAGAACCTGAAATGAGATATTTAGGGAAGGGCCTTGCACTATTCAAAGATCAAGTCGTTTATGTAGAGATGCGAGACTATCGTGGACCGTCGCTAGACTTCACTCCGGAGCAAAAACAACCATTGAAGAATCGTCGAAAGCGGGAGCGCTTCTTATCATCATTGCCACCTTACAAAAGGCATGATACAAGTCAGATGGATCGTTTCAGCAGCAGCGACGAAGACGACGAACCGATCGAGCGAGTAAGGCCAGCAGATCCTAAGCTTCGTGCTCTCATTAGGAATTTCTTCGATACCTTTCAAGGCGCCAACATGATGAAAGATGTCTATGGTTTAGATATCGTCGGTATGATTGATCACACCGAAGGCGACGACAAAGGCCGTTGCAGTATCCTCTACGGACTCCCCGGTACGATTGGCGTCCAGAGCCGTGAGCGGCCAGCGGAGAATCTGAAGCTTCGTGCGCCTGTTACCCTGCGGTCGCTCCTTGGAACAAAGCGAAAAAAAAGCATCCGTTCCATGCTTGGTGCGCGATTCGAACTAGCGAGAAAGCTTGTGCGCGCTGTTTGTCTCCTTCACTCCAGTAGCTGGCTGCACAAGAACATACGCGCAGAGTCAGTCATGTTTTTTCCCGAGCATGTGAACGCGCTCCAAGAGGATCGATACGAGGTCAAAATTGAAATTGATGTTTCAAAGCCCATCCTGATGGGTTATATCTTCTCACGGCCCGATGATATCGTACTAATGAGCTACATCTCCTCCCGGCTGGACGATATCAACATCCAAACAGATCCGATAATTACCTCTAGGCTACGGCCACCAGAGCCTTCAAGTACAGCGACTTGGCTTAGTCCTTACGAAGACACAGCGTTAAAACGCCGAACAACAACTCCTCGAACTGCCAGCATATACGGTCGCAATAAGCTAGGGAAGTTAGCCTCAACTGACGAGACAAATGAGACAAACATCAGTGGCTTCACACTTGACTATTATCAGCATCCCGCAAAGCACGCAGACCCCAATCGTCTATACCGGCATGCATACGATGTATACTCTCTTGGGATTCTTCTCATTGAAGTTGGCCTATGGAAGAGCTTGAAGAACGATTCAGACTTAGACTCGGACTCGGACTCGGAGTCAAATGCCCATCACGGCGAAGAGGATCATTATGAGCGAAGGCGAAAGATATGTCGAAAGTATCTTGATCGTTTAAGGTGGGAATGTGGAGATACTTATGCGGATGTTATGCTTAGTTGTCTTATGATTGATAGCAGTGATGATGAAGTAGCCAAGGTGAGCGAGCGGGAACTTTGTGGAAGAATCGTGGCTGACTTGGAGAACTGCCAAGCGTAGTTATTACATAGAACTTCTTATAGCTACGTAAACTTTCCAAGTTGATTGAAGTGTACCATTGACGACAGGATTTCTGTGGGCGGCTAAGCGCAAGGGCAGTCCTACCACTGTCGAGTGCTGACGGCTTACCCTTGAAGCAGCTATCGAATGGAATGAATTGGCGGTTGGATTGCCGCCACAATTGTCACCCGTCGGTGTTGTCGCGTCTACAAATAGTGCAGAAGTGCAAGCTTTGGATCCTGTAATTGGTTGTCTGATTTCTGTTCTATTGGCCGCATGAATTGGCCCAAAACACCAGGGAAGTGGCTATCGTCTTTTGCGATAAGTCACGATGCTGGGAGTCCCCTTTCACTGACATAAAGCATCGACGCAAACAGCCGTACCCCCAGAATAGCCTGTTGCCAAAGGCACCACACAAAGATATCATCAATGTCTCTGTACCACGCACGAAGAGAGGGAGGAAGTCCTGGCCCGCGACGGTGGCATGGCGGGTAAATATTGGTACCCTGACTCGACCGCATCATCGAATCAAATCGATTCAGGAGAAATGTTTACCCAGCAATGCTATCTTTTGGTAAAGGCATCCATACTTGTTGGGTAAAACAGATCATCGCATCGGGACCAGATTTGGTTACCACTACAAAATTTGAGAAGGAGCAACAAAGGGCCACGTATTGTAGATGCAGGAGGCCGACCATCAGTAGGCGTGGCCGTTAGGCTCCAGGGATGAGATCAGCTTTACCACTTCTGATGACTCCAAATAGCCTTTCAGAACCGATATTCCTCCCAAGTATCTCTCAAACCCTGCGTCATGGCTTGCCACTTGATTTTCAATGGCCTTTACTTACGGTACATGCGGGAAAACATGACCTAGCTAGCAATCCCGCGACATAGTTCAACAATCCACAATCGATGTAAGGTGTGTCACACTGAAATCATATTAGAGCGCCATCCCGTGCTTATCAGACGAAACTGAGACAACTCTCAGAGTGGTGGGCCTCCCACAGGGTCTAGTGAGTGTGGATGCAGCATCCCATACAGTGAAAGTGAAATGTGTTGGAAGTGTTGTTCTACTTTCAGCATGCATGGGTCAGGGTATAACGCGAGTCCCTAACATCAGTCACGTCATTTGAGTGCAAGTGAATAGAGCTTGGCCGAACAAGGTATGACATATCTCGTTACAAATCAACAAATTAGGCCAGTGAACGCAAAATCTCAAGAATTAGGATAACAAAGATGCGGATGCAGATCTTGCCACTTGTGTTCCAATAAGTGAGTAGCTCATTTTCAAAGGCTAGCATTAAAGCATTAATGCTTGCTATCAACGAACAATCACAGCTATGAATGGACACCTGTTGACTCAAGTGCTCGTCACACCAAATGTATTATCTGGGACCCACCGACGTGGCACCGTCAAAGCCAATCAACATGCAGCCATGGGAACCTTTGTGGAAATTTGCATATGGGAGCACACTTTGACTACGAGCTGAGGCAGATGTTCTATATGTTATGCAACACACCTAGTCACCTCGCCAATCGGATACGGGAAACTGTCCCATAGCTACACGAGCTAGCCCTAGCAAGTAGTGTGCTTACACGAAGCGCATAGAGTGGATTCCTCCGATGTCTAAGGTTTTGCTTAAGATGGAGGGGTGCCCCGCGTTTTTACAGTCATTCCGTTGAATACAGACAGATCACTATTACTGTGATCTGATTTCACCATGACATCTAGCATTATTGCTGAGATCAATAGGTGCAATATTGAAGATTCTAGCACTTGCACCAGTGCAGAAATTACCAATGTCAGGCATCTATCGTCCTACAACTGGATTGAAAGGCCCACTGCCACCATCGCTGTCCCAGGGAGCCCATCTCTCTGGTCAGCCCCTAAGACTTCCAAGCAGCTCCAAAAGGATTCGGGCTTATATTACATAAACCAAAATGAAGCTCGCTATCCAGTCAGTCCACTGGAGCCGTTGTTCCGCGCTTTGTACCTTACACAGCCGGCTTTCGACATCCGCTCTGTTGACGTTGTAACCGATCGAAACAACATCCGCAAGCTACTGGCTTTTATCAATCCTGACTTGGACCCTGGAGGTCTTGAGCCATTTGCCATAGCGGTGGAAGTCATCGGGACGACTGCGTTGTTTCGCCGAATTGAGGCAGCGGCTACTAGGTTTATTGCACCAAATGAGTTTCGTGGCTTTGGCCATGTGTTCGAAGAAGAATACACCATCAAGCGGGTCAATGATAGCACTGGTCATCATAGAATCATTACATATCAATTCTGTGGCCTAGACTGTGTTGTACGCTACGAAGCCGACGGTTACGTGGCCACCGATCAGATCGAGAGGCCACAAGACGACCTTCTACTCTCCAGTATGAGAGGTTTATCCTTGTTGCCAGCTACCAGCGCCTCCAGTATCAATTCAGGCCAATCGAAACTGGTTATCACGGAAGAAGGCCGAGTCGTACCTCCAGGGTCAATCCTTGAAATCAAAACCCGAGCGACTAGCAGACACTTGCCTATACAGGAAGTTGCAGCACAGCTCTGGGTATCTCAAACTTCAAAGCTCGTGCGAGCATATCATTATCGCGGGAAGTTTGAAGTACCACAAGTCGAGGACGTAGAAGCTCATGTTAAGAGATGGGAAGAGCTTAACCAGAATGACCTGAAGCGTCTAGCGTCACTAATCAAAACAATCTCCAAGTTGGCCAGGCAACATGGGGGCAAAGCTACTGTTCGATATGAAGGCGGAAGCAAATTGTTACTTTACCGGTCTGACAAGGAAGACATGTTGCCTCACTTCTTGTATTCCAAATGGGAAGAAAGCGGCAATGCACAGGCGAAGACGACGGCGAGCACACAGGAAGAGGCAGTGGTGTCCGAAACGCTCGACCGGGGTCAAAAGGAGACCATTAAGACAGCAGCCAAGTACGGCGATGGCCCTTACGCCGAAACGATCAGCTACGGGATCGATAATGGATTTCGACAGTTCTTTCGCCGCATGCCCATGGAGCTCTCCCAGTATCGTCTTCTTTGCGACACCCTCGATTCCCTTGCTATTGATGTCACTGAAGGCCGCACCATTCGTGACATCATGCGCGACATGAGGAAGGGCAAGGATGATTGGGATCCAGAGGAGGGAAGAGAAATTAGAGGACTAAAGAATATTGCGCGAGATTCGGCCTTTCGACTTTTGTACGTGCTCATACAAACAAACGTTGTGGACACCAACATGGCGTACAATGCCGTATTGTTTGTGGTTTCACACTATAGGATATTTAGCCCCAGAACTCGAAAGATGGTGAGGCAGGCTTTGGAGGAAAATTGTCCAGTGTCAGCAAAACAGCGAGCGGGGCTGGATAAATGGCCTGTCGAAGAGTCCTGTGCAAGCTCAGAAGAGTATGCGACAACAGAGTCTGAAGACATTCTTTTCGACTCTGACTATTCATTCTGAGACTGCCCAGGCCTTTGGCTTACTACGAGGTGGGCGAGGGACGTGCAAACACGGCGCTGCATGCCCGAGCATTCACACCTTTCTAGCCAGATATCGGTTCAATTGATACTTAATGCTTATGACGTCCTAACGAAACATATTAAGCTAACACATTGAAAAATCTGAATAACTTCATCTTTTGGACTTGCCAGATATTAGAAGATATGATGAATCATGCATCCCAAAAGTTGTTCTATGATTTCTACCCGGCGATGCTATCTACCGGCATGGGCTGATTAGCAGCAACCATTGGCTTAGGCGGCCATTCCCCAGCATCAAATTGACATTCCAGCGAGTGATGACCAGAATAAAGAACTCGCGTTGCCTCCATCTCGCAGCTAAAGTCTTTTCGCACTTCTGAAGGCAAAGTCACTAGGGCCGAGCAGTTGGGAGGGATAGTCAGCAACATGGTAAACGCTTGACCTTCAAGCTTCCATTCACATGCAACAAGCCCATAAGGTCCATTGAATGACACCTTGGCGCTGGTGATGTTTCCTCCAGGAATTGGACGAACTCGAATAACGCGCCAGCCTGGCTCGTAGGGCGAGATACCACCGACTGTCGCATGAAGCCAATCGCCTACTGCACCAAGAGCATAGTGGTTGAAACTCGTCATTTGGCCGGGATTAATGCGACCATCTGGTAACATGCTGTCCCAGCGTTCCCATACGGTCGTTGCATCGTGGGATACTACGGCGTATAACCAACTAGGGCATGTCGTCTCGAGCAACATACGGTACGCCAGTTGCGCACGGCCAATCTCAGAAAGCGCATGGGAGATAACTGGTGTTCCAGCGAATCCGGTACTGATGTGGAAGCGGGCAGTGCGGACCAGACGATCGAGGGCTTTCCCAGCTGTTTTGCGTTGTTCCTCGTTTTTGGGATAGAGTCCGAATCTGATAGCGAGACCAAGACCCGTTTGGGATGTTGACATTAAATTGCCTTCTGCTGTGATGTATCTTCGCTGGAACAGGGCCTTGAGGCGCTCCCCATCTTGTGCATACTTAGTAGCTAGCTCCGATTTCTCAAGAACCGAGCATAACTTGGAAAATACTAGTGTCGTATGCACAAGATAAGCATTCGCAACGAGGATGTTGTCAGTTCGTCCATTACCGGGGTCTTCAGGTGGCGCGCTGGGGTCCAACCAGTCTCCCAGCTGCCACTTATCGGGGTTCCAAAGGCCATCTGGAGCCCTATCAACACCCCGTTCTAGCCAAGCATGCATGCTCTCGAATTGCCTTTCCAATAGGCCTCTGTCAGAGCTGTACAGATACAAAGCGTCTGGAGCCAAGACCGTGACATCATCCCAGATCGCCTGAGCCATATGAGGCCAGTTTGAACTTATGGCATTGGGACAAACAAGAGGAGGTATACCGCCCTTCCCTTGCTCCAGTTGTTCTGCTGATACATCTTGCAGCCAGTTACTGAGTATTCCTAGAGTGTCGTAAAGGTATGTCGCTGTTGGGCAGAATACTTGAAGGTCGCCGGTCCATCCGAGACGCTCATCTCGCTGCGGGCAGTCTGTTGGTAGAGAGAGAAAGTTGCCGCGCATTGACCAGACGATGTTCTTGTGGAGTTGGTTCACATATGGGTTACAGCACTCAAAGAACCCCCGTCTCTCCATGTCGGTGTGAAGAACAAGAGCTTGGACGTCATCAGGCGTGGGACCATCGCCAGGCCATCCTTCGACCTGTACATACCGAAAGCCATGAAAAGTAAACTTCGGTGACCAATCCGACAGAACCTCACCGGAACCGATGACAGTATCGCAGCATTTCGCGTCGCGAAGTGGCCGTGTACCCAGCTCTCCATCCTCCATAACTTCGGCATGACGAAAAGTGATGCATTTGTCCTTCTCAGTGGCTAGACTTGGTATAAAGAGCTTGCCCACAAGGTTCTGGCCGAAGTCCAAGATCGTCTTGACGCTCTGGCTTCTAAAGACACGTTTGCAGGGAATGGTCTCCGTAACACGGACAGGAGGGATGTCGGGCGCTACGAGTCGAGCCGCTGGTTTCGGAAGAACCCCTATCTTAACAGGATCCGAGGGTATATGGTTCATATCATAAACCTCGCCATCGTAGATCTCGCTCGTAACAATTGAACTGGTGGTGCATGACCAAGTATCGTCTGTGACAAGATCCCAAGTTACTTTACCCGCTGCATCTTGGATCTCAAGCTGAGCAAACAGCCCTAGCTCGTCGCCGTATCGAAACCGCTTACCACCTTTGAAACCGAGTCTTCCTGCATACCAGCCTTCAGCAACCTCAACACGGACGACATTCTTCTCGCCAGGGAGTAGCAGGGAAGAAACATCGTAGACACGATAGATGAGACGATGGTTGTAGCTTGTCCAGCCTGGGGCCAGGACCTCACCACCGACACGTTGGCCATTGATGGTTGCCTCAAACACACCAAGACTTGTTATGTATAGTCGAGCACGAGGCACAGTCTTTGTATCTTGCGGCAATGCGAACTCTTTGTAGAATCGAATCGGCCGTAGTGGCCCGTAGGGTCCAATTCGGTCGGCTGAGGTGATGAAGTTCGCTTTGAAGTCGCTGGTGTCGAGAAGAGCGGTCTCAACGACCGCAGCAGCTGACCAAGGGCTAGGTTCCGGAATAGGCGTGTCTAGATCGAGACATTTGCCGTATACTCTGACTCGAACTGATGCAGATTCGCGGGATGAAAGTGGCCTTGCTGGCCATGGTACCAGAACTGACTCTCCACTTTCAACAGCGAAATTTTGTGCATTAGATGTGCCGAAGAAGGTGACCTCGACTTCATAACGAGTCTGTACCCATGATGATGCTGTCGACGGTAACGTTTCGAAAGACCAAGAAAGTCGAGGCCTAGAAGTGTCTACCCCGAGCCCGCTGTAGTGATGCTCGAATTTGAGCTTGGACACCCGAGGACAGGACATAGTACGTTGAAGGATTTGCTTTAGGTATTTTGAGCAAGATTACCGCCATTTCTCGCCTGTTAAGTATGGCCTATCGGGGTTCGATGACAGTTTCGGCAGTCGGGTCAACTGGGAGCGACTTGTAGTCGCCTGCAGAAATTTCAGACGATCTCGATGGAAAGGGCATCTCAATATGGCATTTCGTGAAGGAAGAATGAAGTCAGGCGGGTGTAGTTTACCGGAGCAGGTTGACTGTGACCCTCGTTGTCTCTGGCGATCTTGCGGCTTTGAAAGCATCCGATTGGCTAGAAAGAAAAGAGAGCCAATCATGTCTCTCCAAGGCCGGTTGGATTTACCATCCTTCGCCTCGGAATTCAAAGATTATTCCCCATACAAAGGAGCTTCGTTTCTTGGCATATTGTATGAACGGCTTCATTCCGTAGTGGAAACGCTTTGATCCTTTAACCCTTTCCAAGGTTTGTATGTAGGATTGTCGTCTGAGCCTACCCTCAGTTGCAGGTAGTTCTGGCCAATGGCCAAGGCTCGCCTTAATTGACCAGTTGACAAGTCATTCGGTCGAAGAGTGGCCGAGAATTCGGTGTCTCGGCCTGTTCTTGCAATAGAACTATGCCGCTGACGGGTCCCAGAGAAGCGGGTTACCTCGGGGTAGTAGGGTTACAGAATCTGGGGCCCCAGATGCGGAGAAGATAAAGAAGAGACAACCTAATTCCTACAAATACACAACCAATGCTCTCCTGATAACTCAAGTTTCTATCTATTACCACACCCAAATCGATCATCATGACCTTTCTTGCGACTGCTGTAGCTCTTGTAGCTGCCCAAGGCGGCTTTATTTATGGCCTTGATTCGGGTATCATCTCAACATCAGTCTCATCCAATCGTGTACTAACGAATGTTCATGATAGGCATTATTGCGACAACCTTCGGGCATGACAGCTTCAAACTCGCCATGTACGGACCATCCATGGTCAACACCACGTATCAAGGAGCTATTGTCTCCGTGTACAACGCAGGACAGGCCATTGGTGGACTGACGACCGGATACGTTGCCGACAAGCTCAGTCGAAAATACACGATCCTCATCGCATCTATCTTGAGTAAGTGGGAAGATCTTGCAGCTGACTGCCGCTTTCACTAACTCGAAAGCATAGCTATCATTGGCGCGGTCCTTCAATGTGCCGCTATCAATATCGGCATGATGATTGCTGGCCGTCTTGTCGCCGGTATTGGCTGTGGCCAGATCCTCTCAGTGGTTCCCATCTACCTCGCCGAAGTCTCGAAACCCGATCAACGAGGCTTTCTGGTCGGCCTCCAAGGAATGATGATTGCGATTGGCTTCGGCGTCGCCAATTGGATCGGATACGCTGGCGCCTTTGCCAAAGGAGACGGCCAGTGGAGGATTCCTCTTGCAATGCAGCTACCAATTCCTGTACTGCTTGTCGTCATGATCTTTTTCGTCCCCTTCTCTCCACGTTGGTTGGTACTAAAGGATCGGTATGATGAGGCTGGGCGGGTTCTTGCTACTCTTCATGAGAGTGACCAGGACGACACGTTCGTGGAGCAGGAGCTCTTGCAGATACGAACCCAGATTCAGTTTGAGAGGGATCAAGGTAATCTGAACTGGCTCACTGCCCTTGGACTTATGTTCTCCAGAAAGTACGTTCGCAGGACTTTAACGGCCTCGTTCATCGTGACTATGAGTCAGCTCTCGGGCTCATCCGTCATCCAGGTATGTCCCTGTTCCCAAAAAGCACTGTTTGCCAATCTAATGTCAGGTTACAGAATTTCCAAAGCGTCTTCTACCAAACTGTCGGCTTTACTGGGCGTACTTCCCTGCTGATCAGCGGTGTTTATGGGATGATGGGAATTATAGGTCAGGTCATCTACCTCGTCTTCGTCGCGGACAAAATGCCTCGCACTCGCACCCTCTGGACTGGATCTGTTGTACTGTGCGTGATGATTGCTATCTGCATGGCTCTGAGCGCAGAATTTGGATCCTCCAATAATGACAACCAGGCCGGTGCGAGAGGTGCCATCGCGTCTATTTTCCTCTACTCCATGAGCTATGCTATCTTCTTCAATGCCATGATCTGGGTAGTTCCTTCAGAGCTCTTCCCTTTCTTCTTGAGAACCAAGGGTATGGCTCTAGCTGTAGCGACAAAGGCAATCGTGGCAATTATTTTGTCGCAAATCACACCATTAGCTATTGCTAATGTCAGCTGGCGGTAGGTCCATGCACTTGAGACTCGCACACTATGTATGAGATAACTGACTTCATCTGCAGATACTATTCGCTTTTCATCGCATCCAACGCCGCTGCCGCCTTGTTCTACTTTTTCTTTCTCCCCGAGACTGTGAGTGATATCAATCGTGCATTCGAAGACCTTAGCTAAATTGGACTAGTCTGGCAAAAGCCTTGAGGAGATAGCGGCCTTGTTCGGGGACGACGTTGTTGTTCCGATTTCTCAAGCTGGCGCGAAGCTTGATCATACTGCCGAGCTCGATGAGCTAGAGCACCGAGTGGCTCGAACATAGGATCAATGTGGCGTTTCTTAGCATAGAAACAACTGGGAGGAGGAAAAAATTAGACTTGGAATAGGTATTTGACTAAAGGTTTGTTCAAAATGTTGAGGTCATAATTGTGATGAGTTAGGGATGTACAGAAAGTATAATATAGATTTATCTAATTATTTTTGTCCGAATTCCGAGTCTTTCTACCGCCTGGAAATGTTACCAAAGGCAGTAGATAGTCCACTCCATAATCATCCAATTTATCCATTACATATTTGTCAGCCCTGTCAACATCCATCGGGCTTAATGAACTGTCAGAGCACTTTAGTATTTCTGGCCACGTCTTTCCACTTTCAAGCATCAAAACTCCACGCAGTTCCATCCACACCAATTCTTTGATTCGGCCATGAAAACGCTCATTAGGAGCGTAACAGTTCGCAAAGGTTATGGGTTCGCGTAAGATGCCCTCGTACATGTCTGCAACAATTATTACATCGAACCGAGAGCTGATATTGCCTGGTATGTGAAGTCGAGGAATGTCTTGTCCATGCCTTTGTAACGCGTTATTGAATATCTGGTGAGCTGTAACAATATTCACAGCCACGAGGGCGTAGTGAGAGTGTTTTCCGGGATTGGAATTCGTGATACCGTGACCAGTTCGGAACTGTAGTAAAAGAATATGTTGCCAATCCTCTACATGAAAGATTTTACTCGTTTGACTCAAGAGATGGTCTTCTTCAGAGAATCCAATAGGACGAATATCAAGAGAGGTTAAGGTCTCCAGGAAATAAGTAACGCAGAAAGAGTGTAGAGTGAGAATGGAAGTTTTAACAGAGGGCTGATAGTTTGCCTCTTTTCTGGCGATCGACTGCAAGTGATGAAGAATATATTCGAGTAGTCGCTTGGGAAAAACGTGGAGCCCCAAACGTAAACACCCAACGGAAATTGCCCGAAGAATGGCGGGAACAGCTTCGAGGAATACTGACGCAGGATATCTCTCAAGTAGGCTCATCAAGCCGATGTCCCAACTTGCAGAGTCTAGTTTCCACAAAATTACCGACGTAATGGCCTCAATCATGTGAACTTCAACAGAGTTCGAGCTGGAGAGGGAATAGGCCAGAGGCGTGTAGTACTTGTGACCGATGAACAGGCCAGATGACTGCCACGCTTTCAGGGCATTAAGTAGGCCGTGATTGGGTGAGCTTTCTCCTGAAGAATAAAGTTGATTATCGGTCTTTGCGGCCTGGAGTTGTAACCTGTTCATTGTAAGGAACGCATCTTTTTCAACTGAGTCTTTCTTAGACAGGCGATCGTCGCAACACATAGAAATGGCTATTTGCAAGAAGCCGTCGTAATCGATATCCCGACTGCACGATATTATCCTGATGTTCATTGTCTTAACTTGATAGTGCTGCCTGAGATAAATGAACCTTGCTCTGATCAAATGGGCAGCAAATAGCTTGGAAGCATGCTGACTTCTCGAAGAGCCACAGAAGTTAAGGCACTCACGACCGGGCTCTGTATCCATGACAAAGTCAAAGGCAGTCCTATGAATGAAATCGACTTTTGTCGAGTTGTATTCCAGCAAATGCCTATCTCCAATACAACCATGACCGCGTATATTGGGGGTTGTGGTCACCTCAAGAAGGCCACGACAAGCCCATTGTAGTTCATTCTCAGCTTTTGAACACCTGATGAGAAGCTCCCCACTTGTGATGAGGCGGCCTGCATTCAATATAGCTTCCATTGACTGATCTTGCGCAGCTGTTGCCATGATAACTAGTGAGGACATCCTCGCGGTATCTGGATTCAAGAAAGTCCAGCCTAGCGATAACCTTTCATTGACTTCACGAGCTGCAATAACAAGATTGAAGTAGAGCGAAGCGGTCCCTCGAATACTGCGTAATTGGGCGTCATCTCCAATTCTTCCCCACATGTCAGTGTATAGCGTAGTGAGGTCCGAGGGAGTTTGATCAATACGCTCTTGAAGCATTTCGATGGTTGCATTGCCCCGGCGGATAGACCAGTTCAGTCGGTCTACTACAAGAGCGGCCCACAAGAAGACGCCCTCAGCCTTTTTCACAATCTCGCATAGAAGCTCATTTCGGTCAAGCCGCTCAAGTCCACAGATATCAAGTCGTTCCTTGATGAAAAGGGTAATGTCCCGATCATTCAACTGGTGAATCCTTAATCGAAAAGCGTCTTTAAAAAAGGAGCAAAATGAACCTTCTTCTCGGCTGGATGCACATAGCTTGATATTTTCGACTTTCAGCAGCTTGTGGATGACTTCAGCGCTTGTCCACTCTGGCCAAGGCAGATGCTGTAGCTCCTCAGCCTCGTCCAGACCATCGAGAAAGATGCAAAATCCTTCTGAAGAGGCTTGTAGTGCCCAGATCAGGGCGGCTGACAGTTCTTCAAGGGTCCAATCTGGATGACTTCTTTTTCGCCGGATAGAAGATTGAGCCTCACACAACCTTCGACAAAGACCAGGTCTGCCATCCAAGACTTGATGGAGGAGTGACAAAACCATTCCTTCGACGTTACGTTCCAGTGTTTGTCCGGGTTTCCAGAAGAAGTGTGTTAGTATCTGAACATCAGAGCGCCAGACCTTCAGATGCTTCGGTGTTAGACGACTCAAAGCAAGAAACTTCATCAGAGAGCTTTTGCCTGAGGCTGGCTTGCCACTGACCCAGAAGACATTAGAGTCCGATTCTAGCCAATCCGTAAAACTGTCAAAGCTTGGTTCGTGGGTGAATTCGGCATAGCTTTCCTGGCTATCTTCGGATAGCTCAGCATCGGTATCTGACAGATCAAAATCGGATGGAGAGCTGCAGTCCGACTGCAGCTCGCCATTTCGATCGAAGATCCACTTGAAAGTCCCAGGATAGTTATCCGATATCTTATTCTTCCTGCTGTTCATTTCTGGGAACCGCAGACTCGACAAAAGTTGCTCAGACTGTTTCTCAAAAGCTTTATCTTGCTCGCGATCCAGCAGCTCTTGACGAAGTTGATCGATCGACTGAGACATACTCTGGCAGATTTTGTTCTCAACTGAACTTGCACGATTTTCGACCACAGTTCTCGTCCTAGTGTGTTCAGCTGCGACCCGGTCGTTAATGACAGTAGAGACATCTATGACCAGGTCTGAAACGCTCGTAGAGCCCTGTGCCAGTTGTGAGATGATGTTTTGTAAAGCCACCTGCAAATGCTGAAAGGATTCCAAGGAGGCGATCTCAGCAGCTTGAGACTGACTGCACAGACGATCCAGGAGGAGACCGTGTAGGAGCTGTTCATATCGCTGTAGGTTCACCCCGGCATCTTGAAGTTCCTTTCCACGCCACATCGCTAAAGCGCTTTTCTTTAATGCTGCAATTTTGCCACGAATGCCTTTTTTCGAGGCTTCATCAACATGTAGCTTGGCAAACTGGTGTTGCAGCTCGTCCAAGCAGTCGTGCACCTTTTTGCCAATATCAACAATTTTCTGTTGCTCCTTGCTCAGGGGTCCCATTTGCGCTGCAGTTTGATTCATCTCATCGAAAGAGGCCTTGGCGTTCTTGAGATATGAGTCCAAATTTGGGTCGGGAGCTCGGCCATCGCGGATGTTGCGATACACGTGGATGGAGTCCTTGGCGAAAGTGATGATCTGCATCGCATTGCAGAGAATGCCCACTCCTAGGAGGGCAGCTTCAGCGCCAGACATTGCAGCGTCGTTCTTCGGTTTGAATGTGATTACTCGAGAATAGTTGAGCTGACGGAGAGATGGGGATGACAAGTTCAGCTGGGCCGCGATGCGGGGCTGCTTGAAAATGAGGCTGCAGGATCAGACTGAGGAAGCATGAAGCTCGTTGGTCAATGACTGATAGTTGCATATCTGTTATGCAAACACCATTTCGGACATTTAATATTATGCAACGATATGAAAAAGCATCTACGCTGACTTTAGTTGGTATGCTGATAATTATGGCTATTAACAATTCATCGTCACGGTAAACAATGCTGATGTAATGGTGGATATCCAGTCGTAAGTTCTCAAACGAGTATCATTCTCTCCAAGGTTCATGATCTTTTCTTCAGGGTGCAAATAAGCCCATGCTGCTGTACGAACCAACGGTTCGATGTTCGCCACTCAGCCTTGGGATCCTCCAACTCGATGGTATACCTCCTAAGTAACTGCGGCATCACCTTGTGCATTTCCATCAGGCTAATGTACTTTCCAATACAAGTTCGCGAGCCTGCGCCAAAAGTCAAAAAACTATTTTCCATCTTGGAGAGCAACGCCGCGTCTGCAGTTAGCCAGCGCTCAGGAATGAAGGATTCAGGATCCTTGTACACTCTGGGGTCCGAGTGTAGAACCCATGGGTTTATGCCGACGACTGTGCCTCCGGGAATGAACTGCCCGCATATCTCCGCGCCCTGGGGCGGGACATGCCGCTCCATGAGGAGCCCGACAGAGGGATGTAGCCGCATGGCTTCTTTGATCACAGCTCCCATGTATGGCAGATGACCAGTGGATTCCTTGTATGAGATAGGGTCGCTGAGCTTTCCGCTTTTATTAGCTGTGTCGATCTCTTCTACAACCATTCTCATATTTTCGGGATATTTAATAAGGAAGTAAATAATTGCTCTGAGAGCGATGGCGGTAGTATCTGAGCCGGCAAATACGTTGGTTGACAGATGTGTAATGACATCTCGGGTACTCATCTTGAGCGGATCCCTTTTCTTGACTGCAGCCCACTTTGACAGGAAATCCCTGCCTCCGTCACCGTTAAGTTCCAGTTCACCGTCCCGCTGGATAGTTGTCCGAGAATTGATGGCCTTTAGGGTAAAGGTCAACACGGCATTCCATGACTCCATGGCTGGAATCAAATACGGAAACAAGGGGTTACCCAACAGAAATGGGTGCATCTCAGGCACCTGCCCACACAAAGCTGCGTACAAGAGGATACCCTCAATGGTCTCCATCATGCCGTCGACATCTGCGCCAGTCTCCAAGAACCCTAGCTTCTGTGCGAAGGTTACTTCACCAACAACGTCGAAAGCATAATACTGAAGCCACGCGCCTAGATCAATGGGCTTATCTGTCATGGCCCATTCGTCGAGGCGTGAAGTGAAGAGTTCAGTACAAGAGTCCATTGTCTCTTCGGATCCGAGAAGACTGGTCAAGCTGTAAGCGTGCGCGACCTTTTTCTTCTGTTCCCGGTGATAAACAGTGTCCCGTGTTGAAAAGAGGTTCATTTGCGGTTTCTTGTTCCAGGAAATACTTTGAATAGGGTAGAATGCTGACTGGAGAGTCGATGTCAGTGTTAGGATGTAGCTAGAGAGGTTAATTCACCAACCTTTGTGAATGCGCCAGTCAACCCATAGATGGTTTTGATGGCGGCAGGATCACCAACAGATATAATGTTGGGTGCAATTCGAACAAGCGGGCCGTGCTTTTTGTGTAGTCTTATGGCCGTCTGATGAGATTGACCTTTGTAAACGTCGTAGAGTCTCCAAAGCTTTGTCCACTTTGCGAGAGGCGGACCGGGAATACAAGATAGACCAGGCCGATATCTATCGTAGACATAGCTCAGAGCCAAGAGTAACAAGAACGACCCTACAAAATGATATTGAAGGGAGAAGATAGTTGCTTTTACAATAGAAAGATTGACGCTGAGCATCTTATCAGAAGTGGAATATTAGATGATGAGCTGAAAAGGTGATATGAACAGCTTTTATAAATAAGCAAGAGAAGTCGATATAATGCGGAAAATAAAGTCAGAGTGCAAGAACAATGGCAAGGGAAAGAGGGGTTGTTAAGTGGGTATAAAGATATCACAGGGCTGATCTTATCTACGCACCAAATACGACCTTTTTCGGAAGCCAATGCGCAATCTTCCCGATTAGGGGATAATTAAACATGCCGGAGAAAAGGAAACTCTGACGACATAGGCATATTCTTCTTGACCAATAGAAATAACAATAGATCTGCAAATCTGCTGCTGACTATGCACCCCAGTCTATGCAGAGTAACCTCGCCTGCACCTCTGTCCAATTGCAGAGTTAGCATTAATCACGCAAATGCAGTAAGCTTGGATACCCATAGGGTAGGGTGGCTACTTTTGACAGTCACTAATTTCTGAGCGCGTGATGTATATTTTAATACGTCTTAAGTATCGAGCTTGAGAGATATGGATGAAGGACCCAAGAGCGTTAGTTTGTGTAAGATTGTCACCGCGAGTCCAATATGTCAAAGTAATACCCTGGTTAATTTATATCTGGAGGTTATATGGGTATTTGCCAAAAACGGAATCATAGTGCCATATGAGCAGCCTTGCTCTACCGCCCGCCAAGCTTGCCAAAGGCCTCCTCCACATTTTCTGGTAGTACATTTGACACTCCAGGCATATACAAATCGATCTTCAGGCCGTTGTCCGTAGCAAACTTCTCATAAGCCTGTTTAGTCACATTAATTATCTCCTTTAAATACGATGCGGGCGGGGTACTTACCTCTTGAACCTCTTCATATTTGGCTAGAACAGGCTTCAAATCTGATGCAACACCATCAGGAAGGGGTCCACGCTCGTAAATATTCGTGATGATTTTTGCGAACTGGCTGAGACCTTTGGAAAACTACAAGATTTGAATGTTAGCAGCCGCCAAGTGCATATTCAAGCTGCTGAGATTTACTGGGCCAATCAAGTCCTGGAGGGCCTTCTTCTTGGTGTCATCACCAGAGCTCTCAATGGCCGATTGGGAGTCGCCCATAGCTTCAAGGGCATCCTTCAAGTTGATGGCTGCAGTGTTGATACGGGCCTTGAGGTATGGTCAGCTCATGCGTATCATGGGGGCGATGGAAAGGCGGTACCTGTCCAGCTTCTGATTGTGCATCACCTCGTAGCGCAGCACAGAGCTGTGCCACGGCAGATTCAACTGCGCTTAGGTTTTGGGAGATCTGTTTCATATTTATGGTGATCTAGTGCGACAGAAGACAATTGTTTATGTGAAAGATTAAAGTCGGTAAGGAGGATAAAACATTTAATTGATATCAAGCCTGATCTAAAAATGGCAAGGTGGGGCCGGTCAGGCACCGATGTTGTTCGGTAATTAACTATCGTCAGCCTATCGAGATATCATAGGAATTTTGGTTGATCTGCACCAAGAGATTGAGGTGCCAGGGTGCTGTAAATGAACATTGGCGGCCAGAGCGATATACGCTAGTCTCGCCTCATAAATTGGTAGCATTGTTAGGGCGACATAAAAAGCAATTCGCATCATGGCCAAGTGGCCGGAGCCCAATCAGCACCGATCGTCTGTTTCTCAAAACTTTCAGCTCTTATTTTAAGCGGCCGTATTAGTTAGCGAGTCGGCTGCCTAAGCCAAGCCCTCGCGTCTGCTAAAAGTATAAATAAGCTTTTTTATTATATATTATATAAGCTAATAAATTATTTAAAATACTGCCTAGTAATAGTCACTCTTAGATTTCCTTTTAAACAGGCATAACTATATTAATTCTAATTAGAACTAAGTCCTGAATTATATATAGATACAGTAGTGTATTCTATATATACTTGATATACCTACTTGCTAGCAATAAGGTGACCCAGAACATCAAGTTTCTAATATCAAGCACTGCAACCGGCCCATGCTGTTCGATAATGGCTGGGTGTCCTCCCTGTCGGTTTAGACATACTCGTAGCATAAGTAACCACCCCCAATGTCCATCACGTCAGCGATAGTGACGTTGGGAAGCAAACCCAATGTGCTGAGCACATGTGTAAGCGTCGTCGTGTTTCCATGGTCACCCAAACAGATGTCAACACCACCGCAAGTGCCCTTAAAGACGTTTGTGCCATTGATGCCCGGTACATTCCCGAAGTTATGGTCCTTATCTTGCTGGTTTCTGCCGGTCATATCCTTGAGCCGGGCAGGCAAATCTAAGGCCTGCCAGTCCCACCATACCTTATCGAGCCAAGTGTGATGGAGGTAGAACAAGGGGTCTCCGGGGGATGAGATAGGGTTGGCCATCTAGGAAGAGTTAGTATGCAGTATCGGCACCAATAGCGAAGGAACTCAGTTTACCTCAAGACCTACTCCCGCGTGTCCACCTGTGTGGGGTCTAGCCTGAATGCAAGGCCAAGCGTCTTCGAAGTCTGTGTACTCGTTGCAGGCGTCTACCTCGGACTGGGATGATCCCTTGCTTTCTTCGTTACTGATGTTGCGGTCGATACAGTGGTCCGTGATGAGGTATCCAGGTCCGATGGCATTGGTATAGTTCGCAAAAGGTCCATCGGTGATACACCCGTCGCTTTCACGTCCGTCTCCGCCGAAGCCATGTACAGGGTCGAAGACGATAGAGGATGTGAAGTTGCCGGCGTCCAGAGGCTCATCCCAGTACCTAGCACGGATTAGCTTGCTGGACATCAGGAAACCAACAACAGTTCATACGGCTGGTAACCAGTGTATCCACATTCAGTTCTCAGGAAATGCTCGTGGGTGTGCATAAGCAAGCGGTGGTATGGCAAGAAGGCACCGACAAAGTGAGTCCAATCGGCCTGAATTTGGTGATTTGCCTGCAAGTCATCGAAGAGGGTCCTGGCACCGGGAAGGCCGACCTTGGGTGGCAGCCCCATAATGCACAATTCGGCATTAATATACTCCGATTTCTCTTCGTCCGAGAAAGTATGCCTGTACTCTAAATTAGCACTCAATTCATCATCTTCCAAATAGCTCTTACCAAGCTCTCCGCTGGCCCTTCTTGGAGCACTTGGCACTGGCCTGAAGCACCAGCGCCGCGACAGTGACGAGAAAGTGGATGGCAACCATGATGGACTTCCTTGGCCGAAGCGGAATGTAAGTGAGTTGGAAAGTTAAAACCTTTAGTGATTTGGAAAGTCGAAACCTTAAGTAGACTCCAGGAGCTCACGTAGAGTACAGAAGAGCGGGCAGTTAAATGCCATCCATGCTATGTGAAAAAAGGAAGGTTACGTAAATGCCGGTTAACCTGCTAGATCAGGCCAAATACCCACTTAAATGTTTCATCCGCAGGTTGCACTACTATACTCCCTACATAGTTGACTCTTAAGAACCGGCCCCTGTATATTGCTAACTCCGCGCGCTCGTCCTTCCGGTCTACCTAACTAGTTTAGATAACGTTAGCGCTATTAGTTTAACAAGCATGTTCTCATAGGAAGAAGTACCGAACAAGCGGGCTTAAGCTTAACTATAACTAGTTAATAATAAATAGACTTATAACTTAAGTCTATTTATACTACTAATATTAACTACAAAGCCGTTAGACCGCTACTAGAGGTATATACTGTTTATGCCCTTATAGTCTTCCAAGACGCTAGCTCAGCTAAATTGCGGCTTAGGAAGAAATACAGACTCAGGATAATTAAACAGTAGGTAGTATGTCTCATACATAGACAAAGCTAAATCATCGCTGCTTTCCTCGGTATAGTTACATCGCCTCACAATATGCGCAGCCTCGGACGTAAGCCGCTATCTCAGCGGATCGGGCCAACCCTGGTACACAACACAGGCCTGGTAATGATCATCGGCCGCGTAAGTTGTCAACCCACAAACCGATTTTCGGAAAGTTTCTTGACTCGCCATTCCATATCCCTTGCTGGAAGCAAGACCCATATTACCCCGGTGTGGGGGCGGGGGGCTACGGAACCCCCTAAAGATCCGTGATTTAGGTTTAGGATATGCAAGGAAAGTTTGCCAAAGCCGTGTCGATCCCCTCTCCGCTCAAGGTCTTAAACTTCCAATCACATACTCCGTAATTAACTATCGCTGCGTCAAATATAGTCGATTACGCGGCCTAGACTAGTTCCGACTAATCACCTCTATTGTATTTGCTATCAATGCGAAAGCAATTTCTAACGAGGGTGATATCCTATTACAAACATTATGCTAAACATGCACGAGCTTCAACTTCCTTGATCTACCCATAGCGCCTCCTGAAACCATAAAGCGGGGATCAACGTCTCTGGTATAGACGATGGCGGTGAGAATATAAATCTATGGCATAACAAGTTAGCTGCCGCCTCGCCTTTTCAGAAACCAGCCGACATAGCCTTTCACCAACAGTTGCCAACTCTTACAGAACAGTTGTCAACACTTCTCAGAGACCTCCTCCATCACAATGCGACTCATCAATTCAGTATGTTTCTTTGCTGGGCTTCTTGCTGGTATCGCTGGAGCGCATCCCGGCCACGACCATTCGGCGGAAGCAGCCGTGCGTCGTGAATTCCTCCAGCATTCTAAACGTGATCTTAGTCACTGCACCGAGCATCTGCGCGCTCGCGGTCATATTGATCGCCAGATTGCTCGTCGTCAGGAGCTTGCACGATCTTTAAGGCTCGCAGAAGGGCTTGACAAGCGCGCCTTGAGCGATATCAACAAGAGCCACCATTCGGATGAGCACTATACCCTCCGCACTCCGCCTGAGATCTTGTTTGGCTCCAACAACTCCTGCATCCTCAGCCCTGAGGTAATGGAAGGCCCCTACTGTGAGTCTCTACCTTTTGAGGGCTGTGAAAGAGCAATGCTGACTGTGAAATCAAGATGTTGCTGGAGAGTTTGTCCGCAAGGACATCACCGACTCCCAGGAAGGCGTCCCGCTGTATATCGACACCCAAGTTATCGACGTGAATACCTGCGAGCCAGTTCCTGACATCTTTGTCGAGATTTGGCGTATGTCCCTCCCCACCTTGAGATGGCCTAGTTATTCGGCTAACATGTTTGTCAAGACTGCAACTCTACGGGCGTTTACTCTGGTATTGTTGCCGAGTCGAATGGCAACCCGAACGACACAGCTAATATCAACCTCACGTACCTCCGAGGACTTCAACGTACCGATCCGGACGGCATTTCCCTATTCAAGTCCATTTTCCCTGGCCACTACACATTCCGGACCACTCACATCCATGTCATGGCTCATATCAACGCCACGATGTTACCCAACGGTACGGTCATGAACACGGTGGCCTCTCACGTTGGTCAGATGTTCTTCGACCAGGACCTGATTAATGAGGTGGAGGAACTGAAGCCATACACCGACAACACCCAAAAGCTTTGGCTCAACAACGACGATGATATCCTTGCTCAAGAAGCTGCCACCAGTGATCCCATGATGCACTGGGTGTACTTGGGGGACAATGTCAGCGACGGCATTCTTGCTTGGCTGAGCTTTGGCGTTAATACCACGTATGTGCGGGAAGTTAGTGCAGCGGCGTTTTATTACAAGGACGGAGGAGTTACCAATCCCACGGCGTCTTTTAGTCCTTGATCAGTCTGATTGAGCATCTCGGTATATGTACTCATCCGTCAGCGGTCATTGCGGTGGTAGGAAACAGCCTGTCAAACTTAGCGTCAACAATCGCACGATAGCACACAATAACATGCGATACTATGCAAATACATGAGGTTGGATTAGTGTTCTCGGCCGGCTGCAGGTCTAACAGGCTCTTCTATTATCAGTTATGTCTATTAAGTATAAGAAGCCGACCTTCAGTCACTCATTAGATAGGAAACTAAGAGTCTTTCATCACCTGATTTAAATGGCATGACACAGCCGCCAATCCTAGTATAGTATGTCTATATAATATATGCAGTTAATGCGGAAACTCAAGGGTAGTTAAACATAATCTCTTCAGTTCTGACTTGGGTTTCAATCACTACCTGCTTTTACTGCAGTCTCGCAGCGTTCAATACAAGCCTTATCCAGTACCTTTTAGAGGATAGTAATAGTAATGCCCTTATTATCATATTTAATATATAATTAAAATAAAATAAAAAACTAATATTTAATATAGGAAAATCCTTTAAATTACTAGAAAAGACATAGTAATAAATTTCCTATTTTAGCTATTTTAGCTAAAAGATATTTAGCTATTCCTACTACTTCAGCTTCTATAGAAGTCTACCTTTTCTATTAGTAATAATAT
>JAAQRH010000145.1:0-74525 GCA_013186785.1 Fusarium pseudonygamai
AAGCACCGTAGACCGGATAGCATAAGGATAGTAGTATGTGTATTGAGTACCAATCATGGTTCCATATGGCAGACCCCGAAAATTAATCTTCTCATTGCCCAAAGCCTTACGAACTGCTTCAAAATCCTGGACGACCTGTGGGTGCTCATTTGAGGTAGCTTAGTAGTGTATATAAACAGAAGCGTTGGCAAATAGGATGGACATACCAAGACAACAGCTCAGACACGGAAAACTCTGAACTCAAGATGTCTCGATTCAGTTTGGCATCTTTACTATCACTTGTCGTCCCGTTGTAGCAGAATCTAAATCATCATCAGGTTATATCGTCCTTCACATCTCGGCCAAGACTGACTGACGCGGCACAGCAATCAGCCCCTCACAATGGCTCAACGCCCGTGGTAAAACAGACGTTATTGGGATGTTACTCTTCAGGACTGGGTGGTACCAAAGGGCGGCATAAAGCTCAGTGTTGGGTTCAGCTCCAAGGATCTGAGGTCTTGGACAACCGTTCAACTGGTAAAATAACGCTGTATATTATTCGAGGTGGATTGGTTATTGTGGAATTGAGCTTTGCCTTCACCTTGTTATGAAGCGAATTAGTGAGAGGTTTTAGTAATACTCTATTTCCTCCACTTTCTTTATTTATATGTTGAAATTCCTCATGCACGTATTACCTTTTTGTATAGCAGAAGGAAGATCATATAACTTTCGTCCTTTTCAGAGGACTCCTAGCAAGAACAGCGCCAAGACCGCCCTTTTGTCTTGGTAAAAGTTCCGGGTCACATGGCCAAAGCGGGCCTTTATCCTAAATAGGCATCTCCCAAAGCTCGTTGTGGGGTCCCGTGAGATATTCATATTAAGCTTAAGATGAATCTGGTAGTTCATCGGCATCAAGGCTTGGCAGAGTCTATCGCTTAGAAAAGCACGAGATGTTACTGGTGGTCTTGATGATTATCTATGCGCGGGCTATCTACGTGCCTGTTCATCTTTGATCCTTGGCCCGATATTTCTGGGGAACCTTTGGCATGGTCACTAACTGTATGTAGATACGATATACAACCTTCCAGGGGTTCGAGGGCACCTTAATGGCCGCTTGTTTGATTCTAATCGTCACTGTGAATATTCAGGGTCGTATTGGTATCCATAGTGTTGACTTGGCCCGGACCAAGGCAAGGACCTTATCGCATTCTTCGCGATTGAAAAAGCTGCCAAGCGCAAAAGGACCATCTTCCAAGAACAAAAGAACTAGCTTCCAATCCGGGGAATGATCGTCGACAGTTTCCCAACTCTTGCCATTGACCTCGACACCGAGTATAAAGAGTCCCCGTAAGTCTTGTAGCATTGGCTCTGCAGTTTCACTCATCACCTCTTTGAAACCTCCCCAATCCGTCAACATGAAGGCCAGCATCACCTCCCTCCTCCTAGCCACCCTCGCGGGCTCTGCCGTCGCACAGACCCAGAGGATCAACACGGCCAAGTACAATGAGGACTACCTCCGTGCCAAGAGTGCCCCTCACGCCATTGGTATGGGAGAGCTTAAGCAGCGTAAGATGGCTCTTCAAGAGAGTGAGGCAGCGGCTGGTGTCTTTGACAAAGATCGCTACAAGGTCCTCAGCTCTGGTACACCTTGTGCTGATGGCAAGGCCGGGGGTTACTCTTGTAACAAGATTGACCTCTTGGGATTCTTGCGCCACCAGGATATGGGCAGCCGAACACGCGTCGGTAATGATGTCTGGGGTATGTTCCCATTGCTAGCCTCAATTCACGACACTTTGTTTTGCTAACTGATCCCCTAGGCTGGACACATGCCTCTAGTGGCCGCGAGTTCGCCCTGCTCGGGCAATCAGACGGCACAGCCTTTGCAGAAGTCCACCCCGACGGCAGCCTAACATACGTCGGCCGCCTCCCCACCCAGACGGTCGCTTCATCATGGCGCGACATCAAGGTCATCGGCAATTACGCCTACATCGGCTCCGAGGCAGCTGGCCACGGTCTCCAGATCTTCGACCTCACCAAGCTTCTCAACACCGACAAGAAGAACCCCCCCACCTTCAGCATCAGGAGTGACTTGGCCGCGCACTTCAGCGCTTTCGGCAACAGCCACAACATCGTCGCCAACGAGGAGACTGCCCTCATCGCCGCCGTCGGTACAGCCTATGATCTCAAGTGTCGCGCTGGTCTCTGGATGATCGACGTTTCAAACCCTAAGCGTCCTCAGGATGCTGGTTGTGTCGCCTCGGATGGCTACGTCCACGACGCGCAGTGCGTTATCTACCGTGGTCCTCAAAAGGCATTCCAGGGTCGTGAGATTTGCTTCAACTATAATGAAGATGCGCTCACCATCGTTGATATTTCTCGCCGCACTATGCCCCGTCAGCTGTCGCGCACTACATACAACGGTGCCACGTATACCCACCAGGGCTGGTTGACAGAGGATCATAAGTATCTTCTCCTCGACGACGAGCTAGATGAGCAAGAAAAGACTGGTCCTGCAGCTGACCAGCACACCACCACATACATTGTCGATATCCAGGATCTTGAGTACCCCGTCTTCCGTGGTGTTTACAAGAGCCCTGTTCGCTCCATCGATCATAACCAGTACGTCATTGGCGGCGTGTCATACCAGGCCAACTATGGATCTGGCCTGCGCATGGTGAATGTGTCTTCAATTGCTCAGGATGACACTGGTGCTCTGTTTGAGGAGATTGGTTTCTTTGACGTCCACCCTGAGGATGATGCTGTTGGCGGTGAGGCGCAGTTTTATGGTGCTTGGTCTGTTTACCCTTACTTCCAGAGCGGCAACATCTTGGTCAGCTCCATTGAGCGAGGCCTGTTTTCGCTCCGATATACCGGTTAATTTAATAGGCTATTGTACATAGAATACCATTCATGTAAATATTTTCTATTACCCTCTCGATCCTCAATCAAGCTACGTGACTTATCTATCTCGCTCCGTTATCGACCCCTTGTGAAGGTGGAGAAACGCGAAACCCCTGTGTGTCCCACTAAATCTCGGTGGGAGTCAGTCGCGTCCTGCTGGCCTACCCTACATCATCTCGTCAATTAATATCATGAGGCCTCTTTCTATACCTGCGAGCCGCTATCCGATGTCCCGACAAATCATTGGTATCTAAGTTATAAGTTACCGATGATTTTTTTACTTTCCCTTCTTAGTTATTTGGCTGAAGCGCCTCATTGACATGATGACAAAGCTCAATGAGTTGCCTATGGACATCAACATCACGTTCACAAGCAGGGCCAAACATCACCAAACAGACTCACACTATGAACGCATGTGCTCTGAACACTAGGCTTCTCTTATTCTTTTATCCCTTTCAACCTTCCCGAGCCTGTTACGATGGCTAGCCCATACCCAGGCGCGTGAGCCAATCGATCAAGGGGTAATCTCCCCTGATTCCACCAGAGCTGATCATAAGTCCACAGCCGGTGGGTAAGATTAGCGTTAGGGATAAACTCTGGGGAAGGGATCTAGTGATTGTAGGTCACTGTCATCGATACCTACCGGCAAACAAGCATGCCCGACGCTGCAGTGTACCCGGTCAGGAACGTGGCCGGTCCAATCTACCGAAACCCCCTGATCTGGCGAGATCTTTGCCCTTTTCTCCACAGTCACTATCCAATACGGAGCCCTTGTTTCGAGATCCATATCTGTCAGTTGTCATTCTCGTTCCTTGATAAGATCGTCAAGTCGCATGACGGGAGTTGACCGCCATCAACTCGCAGTCGCTTGCACCTTTAGGTCAATCCCATTAAACAATCTTTCACCCGAGGTAATAGAAGCAGCTATTCCTCGTTCCGAATATTTGCGCATCGCATCAAATTGGCCAACACTTGGCACCTGGCTGCTGGCACTTATCCAAGGCGTAGATGACATAGAGGGATCAACACTTACCCCCCAGCTTACGACGAATCCTTTGAATCAGCAGACGCGTGGGGATGATATCTTACCCCACTAGTTTAATTCCATGCGGGGTCCCCAGAATCTGCCTCCCAACCCCAGAACTTCCCAATGTAGGCAAACAACAGCTCTAAACGATCTCAGCACTGAATACGGAAACTAAGCGCAGCTGTGCGATGCCGCAGGGGGTAAACTCTTAGCCCTCTACGCTACGAGTCCCGGTTAGAGCGAAAAATCTCCCTTGGCGCTACCCCAGCGTATGCGGGGTTTTCGCAATCTCGACCTTTCTAGTCCTACCACGAGCCCTTCTCCGCACACGCGCTAAGACGCGCCAGTCGAGACTAACACCAGGGATGGGATAAACTTTCAAGCGCACGCGGTGCTGTAATTGGCTCGTGGCCATTGGACCGGAGACATATATTAAAGAGCTTTTTCGCTTCCCCATAGTTATAAAATTTCGAACCCCAGATCTTTCCATCTCCCTCCACAGACAACACAATCTCTCGTGCTGGTCTGACACTTTTCATCATGGGTCTCTCCGTCAACAACATCTTCGCTGTCAATGAGGACAGGCCGACTCCCAAGGCTGTTTACAACTGGCGTGTATACGTCAGCGCGGCCATCGCGTCCTTCGCTTCATGCATGATCGGCTACGACTCCGCCTTCATCGGCACGACGATCGCGCTGCCGAGCTTCACGGAGGAATTCGACTTTGCCTCGTACGAACCCAATGACCTCGCTCTTCTCAAGTCCAACATCGTCTCCGTCTATCAAGCCGGTGCTTTCTTCGGCAGTTTATTCGCATACATCACATCCTATTTCATCGGTCGACGATACTCGCTTATTGCGTTCAGCTTTGTTTTCATGCTGGGCGCGGGTATGATGCTTGGCGCTAACGCTGAGCGTGGCTTGGGTCTTATCATCGGCGGCCGTGTTCTCGCTGGTGTTGGTGTTGGCGCTTGTTCGAATATGGTTCCTATCTACTGCTCTGAGCTGTCTCCTCCTGCTATTCGAGGCCGTCTTGTTGGTATCTATGAGCTTGGCTGGCAGATTGGTGGCCTTGTTGGCTTCTGGATCAACTATGGACTTGCTGAGACCATGGCTCCTAGCCACAAGCAGTGGATCATTCCTTTCGCTGTCCAGCTCATTCCCGCCGGCCTGCTGCTCTTTGGTTCCTTCTGGATTAAGGAGTCGCCTCGTTGGCTCTTCTCCAAGGGTCGTCGTGAGGAGGCCATGAAGAACTTGTGCTGGCTGAGACAGCTCCCTGCCAATGATCTCTATCTCGTTGAAGAGGTCAGCTACATCGACCAGGAACTCGAGCGCTACAACAAGGAGGTCGGCCCTGGTTTCTGGAAGCCCTTCACTGCGCTCAAGAGCCGTAAGGTTCAATGGCGATTCTTCCTCGGCGGCATGATGTTCCTCTGGCAGAACGGTTCCGGCATCAACGCTATCAACTATTACAGCCCTACTGTCTTCAAGAGCATCGGTATCCAAGGCACCAACACCTCTTTCCTCACCACCGGTATCTTTGGTGTCGTCAAAACCGCTATCACTATTATCTTCATCCTGTTCCTGATTGAGACTGTTGGACGCAGAAAGCTTCTTATCATCGGTTCAGTCGGTGGCTCACTCTGCATGTGGTTTATTGGTGCCTACATCAAGATTGCCGACCCTGCTGCCAAGGTTGCTGCCGCTGCTGCTGATGGAGGGGAGGCTCCCAAGATGTCGAGCGGTGGTATCGCTGCCGTCTTCTTCTTCTATCTCTGGACTGCCTTCTACTCCCCTACATGGAACCCCATTCCCTGGGTCCTCAACTCTGAGATGTTCAACGAGAACTCTAGGTACGTTACTTCCAACATCTCTCTATCCAGACAACTTACTAATATGCTGCAGATCACTCGGCCAAGCTTCCGCTGCCGCTAACAACTGGTTCTGGAACTTCATCGTCTCTCGCTTTACCCCTCAGATGTTCCTCAAGATGGGCTATGGCGTCTACTTCTTCTTCGCATCACTCATGGTCATGTCTTCCATCTTCGTCTTCTTCTTCATCCCTGAGACTAAGGGTCTGCCTCTCGATACCATGGATCGCCTCTTTGAGATCAAGCCTGTGTGGAAGGCCCATGGTCAACTGTCTGAGGAGTTGATGCTGCAGGAGGAGGAATTCCGACGCAACGCCGAGGGTGCTGACCTTACTGCTGAGAAGTCTCGAGCCATTGCTGAGGAGAATGAGCAGGTCTAAAGTGGTTCATACTTGGATTGGTAGAGCTTATAGTTAGACTTGGTTTAACAACTAATGAAAGATTTGTCAACTATGGCATTAAGACACTATCTGCTGTCAACTCCACGTGACATATTCCGCTCCCTTGATTTCAACAGTATCAGTTTGCGATGGCAGGATTGATCAACGTCGAACCTGAGGCAAAGGTCAATAAAGACTAAACATAAATAGATCAAGAGTGACTCACCTCCATCAGGATAAACAATCTGGCCATTGTAAAACAAGCCACCCTTTCCAGCAAGGAAAAGAATAGTCGCAGCCATATCAGTATCATGACCAGGCCGTCCAGCTGGGTTAGTCATTTTCTTATCAATATTGCTCTTGTTACCTTCATCAGACTCTCCAGTAGTCATCTCACTGGGGAACAAGCCCGGTGCGATAACATTGACTCGCACTTTGACATCCTTGGTAAGAGTAGCTATCATGCGACTGAGGTGGGTAAGAGCAGCCTTGGAGGTAGCATAGGCTGGCTGTCCCATGCTGGAACCTTTCATCGCTCCCGAGATGGAAGAGACATTGATGATTTGAGAGGAATAACCTGGAGTATTTTCACGCCCCTTGGCGAGTAGTGGCAGGAAGGCCATGGACATGTAATAAGGCCCAGTCACGTTTGTCTTTAGTGTGTCGGCCCATTGCTGTGGCTCAGTCTTGAGGAAGTGCTCCGAAAGAGCCTTGGCGTCAGACATATCGGGCTCGCCAGCCGAGGCTTAAAAAGGTTAGCATCAGCATAAGCTCCGGCGTCATAGACCTATTGGCTTACAGAATTTGGTGTTATCATCCTCTGCAATACCAGCGTTATTAACGAGTAGCTGAATGCCGTTTGGCTCCTTCTTGCCTACCTCCTCCGCAAGGCGAATAGCTTCATCTCTCTCGCTGACATCACCAGGGAGGACATGAATGCTTCCTGGGCCGGTACCGTACGTGTTCTGGGTTTGCTCCAGAACCTCTTTACGGCGACCTGTGATGTAGACCTTTGCGCCGTTGGACTGCAGAGCTTGAGTGATCATCAGTCCAATACCGGTTGCGCCGCCCGTTACAACGGCGGTGATGTGCGATACATCGAACAAGGCAGCTGCCTTGAGCACTTCATTTTTTGCGTGATCTTGAAACAAGTTAGAATATGTCTATGGTCTATTCGGCCCATCGTTCAAGGCTTCAACTCACGGGTAGCCATGGTTATGATGAGAGATCAAGGTAATGTCTTGGTTCACTAGAAGATAAATAAGGTTGAGAGTATGATCGTCCAACACTGCAAGTTTTTAGAGACAGACAAAGGGCAATTTAATTCCAAAAGAAACATATCAAGCACGTAATATGCTGCAAATGCCAGCATCAGACCTCGCGGTTGAATGTCTGATGACGTTGAGACACTGCAAATAATGGGTCTAACGGTATAGCCCACGTCATCGATGTTCGTGACGACTTTTCGCCAGGCTCTACCTAATTCTTCGACTCCCTCACTTAAGATTAACTAATAATGATGCAATACCATAGAAATTACCAGTACATCCGATCTTTACATCGATGAGGTAATCCACAACTGCTTGCTGACTGCTCGCTATCTGCAGGTATAGTCTCAAAGATTAAGAATAACTAGGACATTCTAAGAGGATTTGAGATCCTGCAGTGTAGCATTGGGAGCTGCTACAAGAGCAACTGAGGTTCGAGAAACGTCGGAGGGCTTCCCTTCGCGTATTTCTATATTAGTCCTTCAACTAAATCAATGTTTTATTTATTGGAGCCCCTATGCGTAATATCACGGGCTTACTTGTTATTTCTGCTGAGTGGCTTAGATTTATCTTGCGGGATATTGAACTGGCCTACCACATGAATAAACTATTACTTCCAATCTCTATACTAAGGAGATGGTACCCCATTCTGCAGTAGTGAAGTGTGGTAGTAATGAACAATTGACCTCCCCATCTCGTATAAAGGGCCCTTCTTCTTCACCCGGTTCATCCACGTCCTGTTTAGTAGCCTTAGAACCCGTGGTGCTGGCCTTCTCGTCAACTTCCTCAATAGCTGGCTGACGCTCATCCCCGCTTTTGTCGACCTTCATGGGAAATTGCACTTTGGAATCAACATGATTCGCTGCATACTCACCAAGATTTATATCAAAAGCGCGCTCATTTTAAGGCTTCCATCGATGGAGGTGGAACTCTTCCCAAAACTTAGTTTAACGATTGTGTTGCTGATCATAGGGCTGAGCTGGGACGAATAATTATGATCATCTTCCCAAATTCCAACCCTGGTAAATTCTTGGTTACTACTGCTCAGATCTTTTTGTAACACAAGGCCATAACATTGTGATGGCTGTGAATCTTGGTGAAGATATAGTGGGAGGAGGAAATAATTTAAAGAAATGATGATAGGCTGGCTAAAACAGAACCTAAATGTGACAATCATATCATCAAAAGGTTCACATGTTTGAAGCCGGAAACTATCCAGTCCCACTGAAGATAAGTCGACATCATGCTCGTGACGGAAAAACCATGGTTGCTCGTCCCTGTGGGGAGTACCAGAGAACCGTACTGGCAAAAGTAGGCATCGAACCCTCAAAATTGCTTGTTCGAAAGAAGCAAAAGGGTCGCTGTCCGGTGGAATGACTACAGCCTTGCTTAGGAGAGCCAATGGCCGGTACTCTTCTGATTTGAATGAGTTAGGCGATACGGTTGAGATCTTTGGCCCCTCTCCACGCATAATGATACCTGAAGCCACTGGTCCGGAAAATCCCAACCAAGACCACGATGGCGGCTTCATTGTGGGCTCTCCTGGCTTTGACTTTGAGCTTCGATCTCTTTTCCCCCACGACTCCCATAAAAGGTCTTGCATCCAAGAGTCTAGCCAAATGCCAGCAAGATATGTACCGCCAGTCTTACTTGCGATTAACTTAGCAAGGCCGGCTATGGCAATAAGCCTATCGCTCTCGAATGTTAGATCGCTTACGGTATACTGCGTAAGTGTTCGACTCCAGGCCGTATCCTTGTGACGACCAGTAAGATCTAGAATTGACTCACGTCCGCCATCATTGTAAATAGAGTCAGGAGAGGCTTCACTGCCGGTGCACCCGTCACATTCCCAGTACAGTTGGTCGTTTCCAAGGTAGAGTAGCCGTCTCGAAAGGCATCGTTCCTGTATAACCCAGGCTCGTTGGTTGATGGGTGCTCCACTCACAAAAGGTTGCAATTCTTTAAGTCCACTCTCTTCAGCAAATACCCACTCAGCTGACTCTGCCACACAGCCATGGTTTGCATAAAAAGCAAGAGGCCGACGTCGAGGTATAGTGCGAGGTCGACAGGTACGAAATATAGAGTGACCGTGGAAATCCCAGCAGATTGATAATGTAAGGAATGCAAATTGATAAATATCCCTCATCAATGGAGCCTCCCTCTGGAATTCATGGCCGTCGTCATTCTGTATAATGCATAGCGAATCAATCCAGAGATACTGGATCGGTATATTGCGGCAGATAACCATGATATCTTGATAGTTCTGTGGCAGAGCGCTATCTGGCTGAGGGTTGCAATAATTCGCGTCATTGCTGGTATGTAGTTCAGGTGTGTCAGAGGACCATCGATGAGAAAGCGCAGCATATAGAACATGTTCTGGATCCTGATAGAGACGCCAGGTATTCGAATTAGCGTTTCCCAGATCCAATAGCCGCGTGGGCATTTTGGCATGCTCTGGTGGAGCATCTTTCTTCAAACACTGGGTGTGCTTTGTCTTGCAATTTTTGATCTAGCGCTTGGCGGCCATGGCAGCCGACTTAGGCGTATGTTGAACAGCAACTGGAAACTCCTTTTCGGCCTCTAATTCGATAGTTGCGAGTATAGAACACAAAGGCTGATTCAGCAGGCCATTTAGTTGCTTACTCAGGTAGCACTGTTCCGATGTCTTCCATACGGAGAATCTCAATTCTTTTGTCTCTAGACGGTGACCCATCAGACGTATGCCAATATAATAATGGGATCTTTCAGGGTCGCAATCAATCTCAATTATCTCTCCTTTAAACCCCGTTACCATTTCATTGTTCGCGGATGCAATCGGAGAGGATCTGATGTTCCGCCAAAGGGTCCAGCAGATAGGGCAGTCATGGTTTAGTGATATGACCAGGGATTCCCATGATTCGTGCAGAGTAAAGGGGTCTCTCAGATACCACTCTTCCTTGTGAAGCCAGTTTAACCTTCTGTACCAATTTTCCTGTTTTAAGAGTACCTCGGATGTAGCTGCGATTGAGTCTTCGTCGCCCCCGGACACCGGAATGTTGGGCAAGGCTTTCCGACAAGCTTCGCAATGACTCATCTTACAACAAGAATGGCTCAAGTACGAGTATACTCACAGTTGAAAGATATGCGTGAAGTTAATGATGAAGGTTATATGGCACACCAGAGCCCTCGATCAAGTGATTGTTCGTGTTAAAGAGAGGGGTAGTCGGGGTCAAGAGAAGCAGTTGAATGAGATGCCCGCGAGGCATAAGTATGCAACCTAAAGAAGCCTGCAAATCCGCGAGAAATGCGACTTTGTCTAACTAATGAACACATCAATTTGCATAATCAAAACAAAAAATCAAGTTTTGAACCTTTTCCATGCCCTAGCTTGTTGACGGACGTTATGTGTTTAATCCTTATTGGTCCTGGCCCGAGAGAATATGCAGCATTTCTGCAGCTGGTGCATGAGAATCTTAGGCATCCAGGACAGCTGAGCAACGAAAGTAAGCCTCTTTGTAGTTGCTTTGTGCTCACCAAGAGTCTCAATGATTACCAGGACCAACCTGGTTTGATCGGCTTCGACAAGAGAAAAGAGACTTTATCCGGCTTCCTACCTGTTTTAAAAGTGTGTGACTTTACCTAAGGGGGATATATGCAATTTAGGATACCACCTTCGCTTAGTAATTCAGAAACATGTTCGTAGGAGTTTAACAATCTAATTAATTATCTATCTAGTCTCTGACAAGATCCTGGAAAGGTGTGTTACAAGGATAGGGACGGCACTTCAGGTTAATCACAACGCCTCTCTCTATATAACGACTGTAAATGATTTCTACAAGGCATCTGTTGTAAAGACTGAATGTAGGAAGATGTGCAAAAGAGAAGTAGGCCTGTATATCCCCAAGCCTAGGAGATACTAGCGAAGCTCTGTCATTTCTCTTTACATAATATTCTTAGGCAAAGATCTAATATACTGGGAGCACGGAAAAAAAGACCATAGATTTGTACTCCCTCTTCGAGGTGCGCATAGCATGGCAGGATGTCATAACTAGGATCTACAGGTAGCTTGAAAGATCTCAAAAGGTTGCCCACTCTCCGGAGGAAATAAAGACTCAGTTGACGTCGGATGTGCTCTGATAATTTAGCTCGACAATAGCGACACCTCATTGTAATACACGCAACCCGAACATAGGCAAGGTGCGGATCGACATGTCTGTGAAATATCAAATCGCACGTTGCATGATACTGCTTATTACGGCTTCTGGAGGTATTGGGGGTACGAGACGGAAACGGCGTCGACCGATGATTTGCTGTGAGTCCGAAACTTACGATCACGAACTACGGATGTTCCCGAGGACGCCACAAAACCCGAAAACGTCGGGTGTGCCACGTAAGGTTTCCTCTGCGCTATCGCTAAAATATAGGTATTATCTTTAAATACATGAGACATAACAATAAGAGAGGAATGTGACTGGATGGTAGCTCGCAAGCTTTAATACGGAAGCTGAGACAGAATTGGGATGGCGAGGCTTGAATATCTTGGTTGTTATTTAAGTTAATAAAACAGCCTACTCCTAGAGCACACATTCCCGGATCCTCTCTCAGTCCAGGCTTCAGAGGTATCAGCTGTCGTTCTATAAGTTGCACTCAATTAATGTAACAGGTTTACGATAAATTCTTAATACTGCGGCTAAAAGGCTAAATTTTTAGCTTCTTCTAGAGCCAAGTCGTAAGTAAACTTTCTTTTTAAGTTTCACAAAACGTACTCAGTTAGCTGAGGTCTATCACAGCGGCTTGAGCAGGCATGTGAATCCGGGAGGGGTAGCTCGTATCATGGTCCAGAATTGACTGGCTGCCTGAACACAGTCGCTGGTTCCTCTATTATATATTCCCAGCTTTCCAACGCCGTCACTCATATCTTAAGCACTATAGATTTTCCGTAATATCCAACCTACATCATTGATTCTCTTATAGGTTAAGAAGTATTTCATCATAGAGGCTATGAAGAACGCAGAGGCTCTGCCAATCTATCCTTCTTCACCTGCTGATGCTTTAGACGGTAAATATGCCATTGGATCAACCGAGAGAGGATACGTTGAGTCTTATGGCTCCGACATTGAAAGTAACACCTGGTTCAAAACCCCAGTAGGCAATATCCGTCCTACTTCCCTTGAAGATTCTGTCACTGACATGCTTTTCTATCTATTGTAGCCTCTTGATGGAAAGAGCATCCAGAGACTTCGCAGCATTCAGCTTATTACAGAGTCTCATGACCAAGGCTATTGCTCTGATAGGGCAAAGGGTAACTGGACTTGGTTTGAGATATCTATTTTGGAAAAGGCAAATGCCACGGAGCCGAGGGTGAAGGATGACGTGCAGCTGACGTGGGAGAGTCACAAAAACCAGTTGGAGTCCAAGGACTTTGTGCAGGTGTGTAGCTGTTGTTTTCTTTGCCCCTCACATAAACCCTGGTATAGTTTGTACTGACTTTAGGACAGCTTGAAGGAACTCTCTTTCCTGAGGACCATGATATTTTCCGACTTCTCGAAGTAAGAATTGATATCTCTGGTAAACATTGTCAAACTAAAGCTTGGCCAGGATCAAAATGTCATCGCTGTCAGGGTTTGCTCTCGTTTCCAAGGCTGGAAGTTGGTCGCTAAGCAGGGATATCTTGTCGTAGAATTCGGTCCTCCAGGTAAGTTCATTTGTCTTGATGCTACGATCGCTAATGTAGTCTGCCTAAGTGGAGAGGGAGCCTCTCAGTTTCGGAACCATCGCCGCCAAGGTTCTATATACTCTGGAGGCCTTCAACGATGTCAATGAACTCTCGTTTCCTGAGTTGGAGGAATTCCCATCTTTGCCAGCAACTACCTTCAGGGCTGATAGAATGGGAACTGAGGATGCCAATGAACGGCCGCTACGGGTTCTATCACTAGGTACGCCAGTCGCGGCAACAACTTACACAACAGGCTTCTAATTATTGCTAGATGGCGGTGGTGTACGCGGTCTGGCATCTCTGCTAGTCCTGAAAGAAATCATGGACCGTGCATGTCCAGGAAAGAAGCCTTGCGAGGTGTTTGATATGATTGGCGGCACTAGTACTGGAGGGTAAGCAATCCCAACATCATGAGAGCATTCATTCGTGCTTCTGGTTCTAATGGACTATAATTGCTTATAGACTGATTGCTATTATGCTTGGTCGGCTAGAGATGTCAGTGGATAAATGTATCGACGAATATTATGATCTCATGGATAAAGTATTCCCGCCAGCGCAGAAGTGGACTTGGAATCCGTCATCTTGGGATCTCAACGGCATGTGGATGAGCATCCTCCGCAATGGCGAGAAATGGAAGTCTCATGACCTTGAAGAAGTAATCAAGGGTCTTGTCAAGAGGGTGCTCCCCAATCAGGACCCCGAGGAAGTACTTCTGCGGGATCCACATAATCCCAATCCCTCGTGCAAGGTGTAAGTTTTATTCCAATACCGTCAAGAGTCACCCATTAATCTCTTTTGTCAGCTTTGTCACTGCGACTAGAGCAGAGGGTGCCAATAACTCGGGGCCCGTCCTCCTTCGATCCTATACGAACAAGCATGATATTCCTGAGTTTCCGAAAGTTAAGCTCTGGCAGGCAGCACGTGCCACGTCGGCAGCTCCAGCGTACTTCAAGTCTATTGAAATCAACGGCCAGTCTCTTATCGATGGCGGAGTGCAAGCCAACAATCCTCTTGGGTGGTAAGTACTCTCTATGTATCATCTTTATGTCGGAACTAAATTGACTCGATCCAGGCTCTGGAACGAGGTGCTGCAAGTATTTACTCCAGTGCGTACAACAGACTGTTTCCTGAGCATTGGCACTGGTATCTCACTTAGCGAGCAGTCGGTTTCCGGCTTTGGCCTTCTAGGTATTCTTACCAACACGAATATTGTTAACGTTTTGTTCCGCGAACTGATCAATGCGTTTGCTCCACGCGGTATGGCAAGGAAATACTGGCGCTTCGATTTCGGTGACGGCCTCCCTGATTGGGTTGAAGAGGATGGGGTCATGAAATGGGTCTACCTAGCCAAGATTGAGGCGACTGAGGGAGATATGGATGATATCACGATCAAAGAGCTCTTGAAGAAGAAGGCGAATGAGTACATCCAGGAGCCTGGCTTTCAAAAGCAACTTGCTGACTGCGCTGTTGCTTTGAGTCGTAGCTAGACTGTGATTTGCGTGGCATTAGGCCCTGAGGCCCCATAGGTACTACGCAAAGCACAACAAAGTTATGTGGCGTTTCGAACACGAGTTAGTTGTCGTAACATGTTTTCAAAAAATGAAGGCCCCCTACAGAGTGCAGGGTCTATATGTCGCGCCGCACACATGCGTAGTACACAGGCCATACGTGGGATTATCGGACGTGAACGGCTGAAGGGCAAGTCTAGGCTTCAGTGACGTTTCCAAGCTGAACCAAATTAGGCTAGAAGCCAATGCCTCATTCAACCGTTTGCCGTCAACTATGCCACTAAAACCAAAGGGACCTGGCGGATGAGGCTAACCAAAATGTGGAATGCCAAGGGCCTGACCGTGAGACATGGCTTAGTTGTCCGTGCTACTGTATTCATGCTCGCCCAACTAGAGACTTGTGACAGAGTTTATAAAGTCTGGAATCTGGTCTATGGCCTGTCCTGCCACATAAGAGTGCATCTCTAAGCGAAAGCGGTTGAATCCACAGCCAATCCTTGAAAGTGGCTGATGACGGGCGCTTGTCAAAACCGTGACCAAACCTACACTCGAGACTGGTATGTGACAACGGTTTTCTCGGCAAAACATGCATTTTACTTTATACTTTCGTATCTGTAGAGCAATGCAACGTGCTCAGGCTAGCTTGTGAGCGATAGCTAAAGGCGATTCTTGTCATATTCCGGAAGTGAACATTTCTTGAGGAACTTGGCCTTTAACATCCTAGTCAATTACAATATCTTCTTTTATTGCAATTTGATCGAAATATTATAACACATTTGTAAGCCTTAACATGAACGATTACAGCCCTCGCCTTCACGTCATCTACGCAGGTCGCGGCGATGCCATGTACATAGAATGGATCGATAAAACCCAAAAAAAGCATCTTGTCCTGCTTGATGGAGGGCCTTTGGTTTACGAGATTGCCCTAAGGAGAGTCGATGGAGTCAAAAGACCTGGTGGGAATGCCACTCCCTACAGCAAGTATCTTTTCGCAGCCGGGCAGCGTACATGGAACACTCGCTTCTCTGACAAGGACAAATTTGAACCGAGTGTTATTATCAACTCACACTCACACGATGACCACCTCGAAGGACTTTTGGCATTTCTTAGGTTTGCTGTTCTTCAAAGGAAGAAAGACTTAGCCTTCAAGGGACAGTTTTACCAACCATACTGTGAGGAGCCACCGAGACCGGATTTTCCCTGACTGGCAAAACTTCCGGTCCCTTACAAAAGCCATTTGGCACTATGTTCAATGCGCAAACTGAACTGGCCACTCTAAAGGGAGTAATTCGTCATACGGAACCAAAGAGTGCTATTTCCACCTTCAAGGGCAGTGGTAGCATTGGGTCCTCTTCTTTGAAATTCTCTTCACTCATCATCGTCGATCAAGACTTGAAGCCTACTGTTGTGGCATTGGTTCTACTCACGGAGCTACCTGATCCCAAACTATCGGCCGTTAAACAACGGGATCTGACAACCGATGATGTGTTCACCCATATCATACAGCCTAATAGCGCGACTTCTCCCTCGTGGCCTACAGGATACAGCGGACTGGTCTTCAAAACTCCAACTGTATACTACGCCTCTAAAGACTTTCTTGATAGTGAACAGAAGCTTTACGAGCAGGGTTACCACATAAGAGCACTTGTCAGCCTCTTTAGTTATGACTTTACAGTATCGGCGAGCATACCCCTGGATCAGTCTGGCCTCAAGATCGCCACGACTTATGAAAGTACTGTTGACCTGTCGTTTGCCTAGTTTAATAAAACAACAGTATTAATTATTACCTTTAAAGGAAAAAGTGCTATAAGTTTCCTTTACATTTAAAACCTTTATAACTTATTTAATATAAAAGCTTTATTTAATTAAAAACCTAGTTTTAATTATAACTAAATCTTTAATAAGCTTTTTTATTAAATACTATTAATTTATTTAACCTTTTTTTTAAATTATTTTTATTAATTAACTTACTTTTAAATTTAGAAATATCTTACTTATATATATTTATTAATATCTTTTATTTTTATAATCTAAAGGCTAAAGCCTCTTTTAAAACCCGAACTTTACCGCAGCTATAAGTTTTATCCTAGCAAGACCGCTGTAGGAATATGAATGACCTGGAGGCATTATAGACTGTATATAAAGCGAAAGCGAATCTCAAGCTCTTCATGAAGAGCAGGTTTCATATAGACCTCAAGTATGAGCGGTGGCGAGACCTATACTCGGCCACAGGCAGTTATCGGGGCACAGATACGATCCTGGGTTTGTCAAATCCCACAGTGACGCTGACGTACGACAACAAGACGGGGTTGATGAGCATTAATAATTGGCCTACATACCAGGACTTAAAGGACAGACTCTCGACCGCGGGGTTTGCAGAAGGTCGTAAGGAAGCATCAGGCCGAGAGATGACGTGCGAGAAGATCGTGCAACGTATCTTCAAGGAGACTATCACCACGCAGTACAATATGGGGTTCAAGGGGGCGTCAGTTAGCGACACACATCTTTTATTGAACTTTTCAGGCACATGGGATGTCAAGATCGTCCTCGAACCTCCAGTCACAATCGCAAAGATACCCTTACCAGATATCTCTATACAGGTCTCCAAGAAGCTATCCTTGAATCAGCTTGGAGCGGCGATGGTGGAGATGTTGGTGGAAAATATCTCATCTATAGCCTTCCAGCCCTTGAAGCAGCCCGAGAAACTGGCTACGTTTTTCGGAGCTCTGGTGGTAAAGGAATTCGTGCAGCAGACCATCACCGCACTTATTTGCCGTGGAGTCGACAGGCCAAATGTCAGAGAACGAGCTGATCAGCTGGTCGAGGAGAACGAGAGAGATGTCAGAAGCAACAGACAAAGGGTCGATGAAGAGGTTGCCCGAGGTAGCGCGAGCAGCAGCATCGAAGTCGTGGGAGGCTCATTTGCCACGGCTGAGGGTATCCTCGACGGCTTAATCTCACTGTTTGGCTTGATGGGCTCACTTGTTGGCGTCTACATTGTCATGGCTCCGGGAAAAGCGGATGAGTTAAAGGAGAAGGCTGCTAAGGCTAAGCAGCAGAAGGAAGAGGCTCAGGCCAAGGTTGTTGAGTTGAAGAAGCATCTCGTCAAGGGACTCAGCCTCGATCCTCAAATTCCAATCTCGACCAGCTTCAAAGACGATGAGACAATCATGTTGGACTGGTCCAAGGTGCCTCTCAAGTTTCAAGCCGACAGTACTCCTCTCTCATGGGATATTATCTTTAGTCCAAGAGATGACAGAAACAATCCTGACGCGATCATGATGTCAACCCAGAGTGCTTCACGAACCTTCACGACACCGCCCACTACAGTATTTCTTAGTGCGCCTTCTATATGGATGTGGGTTCGGGCCAATGCGCCTTTTGGCAAGACTGTGGTGCAGGGGTTGTGGCACCCAGCCCAGACGCTTACTCATGTGCCATCCATGATCCCTCCCAAGGAAGTCAGTTTAGAGAGCCCGCCTGTCATAAACGGAACATATCTCACAGTCAGTATGCCGAGGGTAGCGCCGGGAGACTATCGGATCTGTATCGTCGCTCAAGACGATCTTGCCGCAACTCGACCGCTCTATTCAACCAGCGTACACATTACTGCAACTTCTGATTTTGCGAACCAAGTACGCGTGGTAGAGGTTGAAGCATGCCCTCCTACTACTACTGGTATACGCGCTGTCTCAAAGACGTTGAGCTCTGATCCAGCCAAGTTCCGTGACTCCCCGTACACTTCCTCACAGCCAATAGAAACATTGCCACCACCACTCAATCTGACTGCAAGCATGGCCGGTCTGACTGTCATGGCCACCTGGGATCTTCCGGGACAGTCACAAGACGATTGCGAACTGGTGGTCCTGAATGCGGTGACTGTTGAGCCTGAGACCACGGCCACAATTCGATTCCAACCAACAAAGGAGGGACAACGTCTTGCTTCGGTACAGGACCCATCATTTCAAGAAGGGTACCACGTCTTCCTTGCCGCTCGTCAAAAGTCTACCAAGATTTCGGCCGTCGGGCTCTACACCGCTCTATCTTTCGTTGTGTCCAACATTCCACTATGGACTATTAATTCACTCCGGTCGTACTATGTTATTTCCTCAAGGACATTATATCTCCACATCAAAAGCGCCCCACGAGCGGCTGGACCTTTGACATTTGAAGTTTCGCTTTCTGGAGTTACTACCGTGACCCCTTCTTCTACCAGATGGGACTCGGACACGTCAGTATTTCTGGATATTGACAACCTAAGAGAGCCTTACCCAAGCACGGTGCAGGTCCGCGCGACAAACGCCGCGCAAGTCAGGGGCATCTTCGGTGCCGCTTGGAATTTTCCGCCTGTGCCGCGAGATCTCCCTGCTCCACAGCCCAAGATATCTTACACTGCAGGGATTATTACCTTGGCTTGGCCGGCTATACCTGTTGTAAACGTCCAGGTGCTGGTGTGGGTGCAAGACTCAAAGACGATGAAAGTATTGTGCAGTAAGAAGACACCACCATCTGCAACATCCTTGACGTTTTCCAGTCAAGACTTTTCGATCGTCCCTGGAATGAACCTCATTTTTACCTGCAATTCCAGATTAGATAACATTCATGGCTCCACGACGAGGGTGTCGTACGAGATTGCTGACATGAACAAGGGCTGGGGCACTCCTCATGAGCTGATCATCCCCGCACCAGAGACCAAGGTCACGTACTCAGCCGTGACGGCATATTCTGTTCCGCAACCTATGGACTCAACACTTTTCTGGGCCAGCAGCTCGGCCAAGAAAATAACTAAGCTGGACTGGAACACTGGCAATTGGTTAGCAAGTACTATTCCGGGACAGTCAATGGACCTACAGGGATTTTGTAGCATCACCAATACATCGCGTCACACGGGGCACAAAGAATGCTTCTACATCAGGGAAGATGGAATAATCAGAGGTTTTCTCTATTTTGGCTCCGGGGGCGGTTGGAGCCCGCAAACATATGCTTTCGCAACCGAGACAGCCAACCTCAACAATGGAGGGGTCATCGACGCTGTATCTCCCAACTCTACCACTTCTCTTCTCTGCTGGGTTGCTCGAGATGGAGCCTTGAGATATTCGGTATGGGGGAGCAGCACAAGGGCTTGGTCCGTGGCAAACTATGCCGCCGGACCTCAGTCGGCTACCATCACTGAAGCCGGGTTCATAAGGGCGACCAGCCAAGACGGAAAAGGTGTTCACGTTTTCTATCGTGGCAAAGGTGGCGATCTCCGCGGTGTGTTCTGCAACCTCGTTTCTGACATATGTTCTATGACGTGGAAAGAGTTTACAGTCCATACTGACCCTGACACAAGTCCTCGTGGAAGTGCACTCTGTGTTTCTGGCGTAGGGACACCAATAAGAATCTTCTGGGCGAGTGTAACCGGAAGAGTGGTTGAGGCGCATCGCGATGGGGAAGATCCTAACAGCTGGAAAGTCCAATGCGTTACCAGCCCTGACAGTATCGGCATGAGTAATATGACTGCTGTTTACAGAGACAGCACGATTGTATGTCTCTGGTGGATTGCTCCGGGTGGCGCTATCTATCGAGGTGATGGAAATATATCAACGGACGGGAAGATATCGGACTGGACTGTCACAAAACAACTTCCCGATGGCACAGCGCTATCAACTACAGCCAGCCCGTGGCCCCCTGGTGTTTCTTCCAACTTCTACACAACATCTCATTCCAGTATGATGAGTATATTCTGGGTTTCGCCAGATCAGGTCTTGATGGGACAAACTTGGAGTCGGGAGCACTAAGTAACTGGTACCTGTTGTGTCGAGCCTGTGAAGCTGGCCTGTCCGTCCTTTGGCATGCTATAGTCCCTGCAAGACTTTTGACTTATCTCTAACAGAAAACGGACGACGTAAGCTGGACGGAATAGTTATGAGTGCGAGCCATTCTCTTTATGTCCTAATCTTTACTACCTGTCTACTTGATCCTCTCTAGCATCTTAGTCTAGTAGTAGTTATACAATAATCCACTGGTGACTCTTTTTGTGCCGTTTCGTGTTTGTTTAGCCGTCACCTTTAAAAATTCCGGAGATCTGTAGATAATGGTTACTACTATCGCTTACAGCCACACCAGGTTAAAGAAGGCTACTAAAAGCTAATCCTATAATCTGCCACTCCCAGGGTGAAACAGACGCTGCCTGACCCTACCATAGCGATTCTGAAGCTCATTCAGCTTATCAATCCAAAGATCGCACTTCGCGGCATGTGCCTTCTCAAGCGCCTCATCTATATCCGCCCCTTCTTTAGCCAAAACCTCAGCACCGCTCCAGTGACACATCCGTATAGCAAGCATCAAAGCAGAGTCACCACCAAGGTCATAAGCATCCAACAGCTCTTTATCCCCCCCACTGCACAAGGACTTGAGTTTCTCGGGGTTCATCGCACGAACGGCTTGGTGCAGAACTGTATCGCCGTATGCATTCCTGGTTATATTGTCTACCAGAGAAGATTGAGCCTGTGCTGGCAAATTCTCCAAGAGTGTCTTCTCAATCTTCTTCTGCCGTAGCTTTCGTGCTGTGAATAGTGCCTTTCTCTGATTGTACAAGTCATCGGGGTATGCAGCCAGGACCTTTGCGACCAAGCCTTCATCTCCAGCTTTTGCTGCTGCGATGATATCCTGGGGTTAATAGTCTACTTGACGCTCGCTTAGAATAGCCTTTATGCTTATCAGGTTGGCGACTGTTGCAGCAGCGAACGGTGTTTCTCCGGTGTCGCGATGCGGTACGTTTAATTGCGCCCCGTGCTCGAGAAGCACCTTGACCATCTTTTCATCTTCCTCTTTCACAGCCGCATGAAGAGGGGTCTCCCCTGACGAGCTTGTAGATGAGATGTTGCTCATCGACTTGATCAATAGCATCGCAGACTCATCCGATTGCTTCTTGATAGCAGCACACAGTGCATCAGTAAAAGCACTGAGCCGCCTGCTTTGATACTCATCGATATCCGTCTTGACCAGCAACTCGGCAGCCTTGTCGGCTTCCACTAACATGGTCAAGCTCATGATATCAGAGAGCTCGATGGACTGTATAAGAGGTGTCCCATAGCTTGTACTCGGCGTTGCCAGGAACTCAACCAGAGTCTCTGGCGCAGTCTCAAGAATGTTGTCGAGAAGGAGCTGCAAGTTCTCATATCTCCGATACCTCACAGCCACGGTGATTGGGGTGTCATCTCTCGATGTTGGAGCAGCCAGTATCGCGTTATTCTCCAAGAACCATTTCAAGAACGCAGTGTCGTCTCTACCCGCTGCTGTATGGTTAACACTGCGGTCGGATCTGTCCAGGCTATTGACATCAGCGCCCTTATAGAGAAGTAGCTTCAGGAGTACGAGAATCTCACTACTGATTTCTCTTCCTTGTGTTGGAGCAACATTGACAAGACTGTGGAGAGCACTGGATAATATGTCTTTGCTGAAGGGTAGATTACCGATCATGAAGGTAGTTGCGGACCAATTGAGATGAGCGATTGCCGTATGTAACAGGGTGTGTCCGTCCGCGTCAACATAAGAGGTATTGCATCCTCCATCTACGAGGCGCTTCATCAAGCGTAACTCCTCGTCATTTCCAACCTGCACAGCGAGGTGAAGGATGTTGTCCGGAAGTGAACTCGCTTGGATGGGCCAGTTATCCAGTATCATATGCGGGACCTCAAGCGTCAGCCTGCCATCCGACAAAGCCTCTGGTAGAAGCTGTTGGTGTGCAAAAGCACTGTCAAGTCTTTGCTTCAGTATCTCCATGAACACTCCACCCTTCTCGACACAATCAGGCAGGACAGCCAGTATGCTCTTTGCCGTTGAGACTGGAATGAGCTTCTTGAAGATGGTGGTTTCCGTCAATATCATCGATGCTTTGAGACATTCACCATCTTCCTCTAGCAGGCCTATTTCCTTTCGACCGTAGGTTTCAGCATGTCGGAGGAGTAGCTCAACCCCAACCTTGTACTTGCTCGAAACTGCCAGAAGTAATGGTGACGAGACTGCCGCTGCTTGGCGGGGTTCAGATGAAGATTGCTGTTCCCAGGCACTCCATCTCTCACTTGGGCCTCCTCTAGTTGCCGCGGCAGGTTGTCTCGACCTATATGCCTCACCATATTTCCCTGTCATCTCTGGGCCAGGTTCTTGCATTTCTCTTACAGGCTCTTCTGGGATATAATTCCAAAATGGTAACTTGGGAATATTAGATACCAGTAGCTCCGTAGCGCAGTCCAAGTTCTGTTGCTTGATAGCAGCATGCAGAGGCGTCCATCCGTTCTTATCGCCGACCTCTACACAGTTCGTATTGGACAGTAGAAGTTTGAGGACATCCAAATGGCCTCTGTCAACGGCGTAGAGTAGAGGGGTCCAACCACGACTGTCACGATTGTTTATGGCTCTCGGGGGAAATGCCAGCGTCAGACACTTCAGCCACGTCGTGCTCCCAGTTTGCGCTGCGAGGTGAAGGGGCCCGCGCCCATCTGGCAGGTTGTGTGATGGCTCGCCATTTCTGCGAGTTGTGTTGCGAGACCATCCCAGTTGTTCTCAATGGCAATGAAGAGCGGTGTTCGGCCATCAGCCTCACAGTGATTCACGTTTGCACCAGCTAAGATGAGTTTACTGACAGCTTCCTCGTTCGCGCACTCAATAGCTAGATGCAAAGGCGTTCTGCCTCTTTCATCCGTTGAGTCGATAAGATCGAGTCCCAGAAGAAGCTCGATCACTGAGTTCTGGCCGTTTTCGATAGCCATGTGAAGTGGCGTCCTGCTCCCCATTTTGGCTTTCGATACCTGCCAGGTCGCTTTGCTGAGATGACTATCTTCTAAAAGGATTCTTACTAGGTTTGGCAGCCCATGAGCAGCAGCGACGTGAAGTGGTGTGATACCTGGAGGATACTTGTAGTATCCGTGAAGGTAGGGTGCTTTGCGTACCCAGAACTTGAAGAAGTTCGAACTGGGCTCAAAGAACGGAAGTAAAACATCGATCCAGATATCCTCGAGTTCGGCGTCTGAGAGCTTCGAAGCATAAGCTGGCCAGTTACTAACAGCATGCTGAAGGAATGGCGTATTCGCAAACACTTCGGGGCCGATGTAAAGATCGTCGTCCTCCAGTGCAGCTTCTACCTCTTCGGCAATTCCGCCAGTCGAAACGTTCTCGATGGTCAGATATCGAATACAAGCTGTGAGAAGCTCAATATTGCCCAAAGACTTGTCAAGATAGAGTTCGTTTTCCCTGTTCCCCTCGATCTTGGGCGATTGAAGGAACTGATACACAGAGTAATGTGCCAGATCAATCTTCGAAGTCGCCTGAGATTCTCGAACAAGGCTTCCGCAAAGCTCGAAGACGTAACTCTTTTCCCGTAGTGAGTTGGATTGCACATCGTCTAGCGTCTTTGTATCTGACGTAATGGCGATACCTTCAACCAATTCTGACAAATCGAGCGGTTTGTTAGCGAACATGACAAATTGCAAGATGCGCTTTGCGAGCTTCTTCTCCTCTTCATCTTCGAGTGTTTGAAAGGCTTGCTCAAAGGTCTTCTCGAGGTTGCGAGGTAGCGAGTGCACAAGCTTTGGACTGAGAGCTGTTCGGACGCGGGAAAGGTGATCGATTTGACATATGACCCAGATGAACCTGCAGAGACGGACCGTCAGCATCTGATTGTGAGAGTTGGCGGTTACTTACATTCCATCAGCGCGGACAATGAGCTCCTTGATGACAGCCTCAACTTCAGATCCGCGAAATCGGCGCTTATTGAGTTTCTTGCGGACCAAACTCTCAATGTCAGATGCAACGTCTGTTGAGGTGATTGTGATCTTGAAACATGACAAAAAAGCATCATCAAGGCCCATTCCAGCTCTACTCGCTATCAGAACCTTGAACTCGGTATCTGCATCAGGTAGAGTCTCCAGAAAGTCCAGGATCTCCCAGTGGCCACTCATTTCGTCCAACCCATCGATGACGAGGAGCACTCTCTCGAGGTAGTTGGAAAGATCAGTGAATAGAGCTTGCAAATCTTGGAGACTTGGATGAGCCGAACGCTTGCCATGTTTCTCGTAGACCTTGTTCACGACTTCCAAGAGGACGCTTGGGTTGGAAGATTGCTTGAGAAGCTGGCCTATGAGCGACCCGACTAGATTCGTAGGTGACAGACTGGCTTGGTTGGTGAAGCGACAGTAGTGGTAAACTACAGCATTACTTCCAGGCTCAAACTCAGACTCGTGGAGCGATTCAATGACCTTGGATCTACAGACTTGTTAACCGTCAGATCTCGTAAGTGGTGTCCTTGCAGAGACTCACACAATCACCGACTTCCCTGAGCCCTCTAAGTGAGTTCTTAGCATTGGTATTAGTAGTAAAGTCAAGGTACTTACGCGTTCCGTTGAGGCATAATAATGCTGAGCCTGGACAGGACAGCCAATTGTTGAATTCTTGCCTCTTCAAAACCCACTCTGCTGACAATGCATCGCGCTGCTTGCATAAATCATCATGCTCATCCTCCCTTGGCGTTCCTAGCCATTTGATGATCTTTTCTTGTTGCTGAACTGGGTATTCTTTGAGCCCTAGATTCAGACAGAGGAGATAGGCACTTACCCTGACCAGCGTCAACCAACTTGCCAACTGCTCTCTCAACGCCCTTCTGAGTTTCGTCTAATGACGTTAACTGAGTTACGATCTCTCGCATCTGTATTTGGAGGGTCTCCGATCGAGAACTTGCTTTCTGTCAGTAATCTGACTCTCCATTATGGCCCAATAGCTCAGCGTACCTCTGCCCAAGCTGGAAGCACAAAACAAAGAACGTCTTGTACTGCTGAATGCGTCGAAGTAACTTTACAGCCTGCTCCTCCCGTCCACCAGCTTTGATCAACATCTCGATGCGGTTCGACTTTGAGAGCTTGGCCAACAACTGATCGATAAGCTTTATCGTAAGCTTGCTGTCTTCTATAGTGTTGTTGACAGCTTCCAAATCGACATCGAGAGACTTAAAGGACTCTAGGTGCGCCTTGACACCTAGTAGGATGCCCGAGAAGTTGGCTGTCTCGGTGACAAGCGTCTTGGTGTCGCTTGTATCCTCGTTCAACTTGGAGTTCAGTTTGTAACCAGCTGATATAACGGCACCCGCAAGGCTCACCAGGCCAGCGATGCTAGCTGCGAGCGACAACGGATCCATGATTGCGCGTTGAAAGAAAGATTGAAGGACTGTGTTGAAACTCGTGCGGGGAATTCAGCCGCACGAGAAGTCAGTAAGCAGAGTGGTACAAGCCCACTTCGACTGCAGAGCTCCTTACTGGTTCGCAAGTGCAGCCCATCTTATCGCATGGACTAGCCCCTTCAGCTATTGGCTACATAACGATGAAGTTCCGTATAAAAGCGGAAGGCGGCCTAGGTACCCACGCGACATTCTTGACTGAAGATTTGGTACCTCAACTTAGCAGGACATAGTGAGTCCATCCAAGTAACAATCGTCACTATTAACGTTCTCTGAATATAAAGTATCGACTTTTCATTCTAGCTTTTATTATAGACTACTGAATCATGATCTATCTTCATCATTTTCCTTGCGGGGAGCTTAGGCAGTAAAATTGCGATGGGCAAGCTCGTAAACAAAACCAGCAGTGACCTTGGCATGCTCAATAACGTGACCAAAGTCAATATGCGCAATAGTATCGTTAGGAGTGTGGATGTAAGGGTTATGGTTTCCGAAAGGTGTCTCGAACAGGAATGACGAGGGGAAGCCGTTGCGGTTGGCCGAAGCGTGGTCAGAGCAAGCATAACCGCAAGTAGACTCCTCGTAAGGTATATCAGCGTATTCCTCGATGAGAAGCTTAAGGAAATCGTTCTGTGTTGGGCTGGTGTTGTCTGCGATGAGGCCAAAGCGCTCAACTCCATCGCGGCCCTTGTAGCCGACCATATCCTGGTTCAGCATAGCCTCGACTTGAATACCGAGACGGGCGTAGTTGTTGAAGATGTCCTGAGATCCCAGAAGGCCTGTCTCTTCAGCTGAGTACCAGTGGAACTCGACAGTGTTGAGATGATCACCCTTGGCAATTCGGGGATCTTCCAGGAAGGCGGAGAGGAGGTTCAAGAGCATGATGGATGCAGAACCGTTATCATCTGCACCAGGAGCACGCCCAGCACCACGATCATTCGAAATGACCGAGTCAAGATGAGAACCCGTAACGACAGTCTTAAGACGAACCTGTCCAGGGATAGAGACGATGATCGAAGGCTGCGACCAAGCCTGGTGCTGGACTAGTCGGACAGAGGCATAGGGATGCTTGCTCTTCTTGATAGCCTTCTGGACCTCCTTGTGTAGCCACTCAGCAGCTTCAACTCCAAAGGCAGAGTTGAAGTAGCGGTTGTGGAATGAGGAGAACTTCTTGAGCTGCTTCTCAATATTCTTGACATTGACCTTTTTGACAATATTCTTCACATTTGCTTGGTGGGCGAGCTTGTCGGGGAATTTGCTTGTTGTGCTGGCGAGGCGAGCGCCTGAGGGAGCGGCGCTGTGGTCCTTCCACTCTGTGATGTCGAAGAAGTGAATGTGGTCCTGCAATCAGTCAGTAATGAAGCATCTCTACTTGAGGCAATGTCACACGTACGTCAATCATCTGAAACTTCTCATCCTCGGTAACCTCGACAGTCTCACCAGGCGCCGTCTCCAAAGTGTAGAGCTTCTGCGCGCGCTTCCCAGCTCCAATTGGTGAAGTAGCTGTAGCCGAGGCAGCCAGCGCCGCCATGAGGGGGACCGTGTAACGCATGATATCAAGTTGGCGAGAGCAAGTTAAGAAAGTCAAGAATGGAGCCCAATAGCGACAGGTGAGTCTTAAGAGAAGAAGCCTTATAAATGGGTTCAGAGATGATCAATGCGGACGAACCGCCATCTTTATATACCCGCAGATCCCATGCAGACTCCGGTTGCCACGGATCTCAATACCACCAAGCCCCGTGATGTCTCTATCCCCTGCAAGAAACAATTGGCGTAGAACGGCCAATGCGACGTTTTGGTAAACGATTCGTCTGCATATTCGGACGCCAAGTCATTGGGTAACATTGCCTACTCCCCGTCGGGAAGCTCATGAGGGGAACTGCAAAAGAGCCAAGTGCTCGGATCGAAGGGCATTGGTTAATTAGTGGAAAATCCTGACAAGTTCACAGATAAACATGACGCGGGTCAGCATTTGTTCCTGGGTTGTATGCAAGGAACGCTGGGCACTTGGCATTTCCCCGCATCATGAGACTGGACGATACTGTTTCAATTGAGAATATTTATCACGTCATAAGTTAAGCGACAATCTGTGGAATATTCCGTCGAAAGATAGAATTAATCGTGGCTTTTTGTTAGCTTGAAGGGAAAAATTTAAGCTTAATTGAACCATGTCCTCCTCGATATTCACCGCTCCGCATCCTCTTAGCACGCGCTTCAAAAGTTCTTAGTGAGGGGTAATCAGGCTCGGCATTACAGGAACATGCCCTTCTAGGCAGGTCACTTGGTGATCATCCCACCTCAACCCATAATTGGAAGGTGATGAGGGTGCTTGGATGTTCAGGTAGAAACGAGAAAATGGCGAATATACGCAGCTCTATTTCCCTTTGTCTCAAGCATATATCTAAAAGCCCCAGCAAGGCCCTCCTTGAATCCGATATGATTTTAATACTGCGCTGCTGACCTTGGTTCAGCCTTGTTGTCCACTCTGGCCTCACAATCAGCCTCTTTAGCTTTAGAAGCGGCTATACTACTCCGAGTTCTCATCGGTGGGCTCGAAGAAATGGATGACGAACTGACAATCCCATCTGTGATTGAGGATCCGCTCCAGGGACCACTGCTAACAGTTGATGATGAAGACATCTCATATCTGGGTCTTCTCGCTTTCGTATTCTCTGATGTTCTGTTGGACGAATCGATTGATTTTGGAAGAACGTCAGGCCTTGGGACGGCGTAGCTGTTATCGGGGCTGTCTCCCTTTCTGTACGGTACAAAGCCTGGCGTTCTTGGGGCCGAGCTCGAGAAGATTTCTTTTCCCGTTGCCGATTCTTGTCAAACATCTTTGGGAGGAAATCCCCCCGAGCTTCGCCGATAATTATTGCGCCGTTCTTCTCAAGAGGCAGTGGGCAATGGCCTTTTGACTGCTTCACGATGCGCACCATATGATCGGAGCATATGCCCGCACATGGCCTGAACAGATCCTGCGATCCCTGCAGCGTGAGGCCAGATGGTGAAAGCTTCCTCTGGTCTTCTGATGACCCCTGCCGATCAAAAAGCCTCTGGAGTGCATCTACTCGAACGCCCAAGTAGCGCTCATCTCTTGGCAGGCATTTGTAATTTAAGCACAGCTTGGACGATCCCGGTGTGAGAACTTCTCCAAAGTCACCTCCGAATAGCACAATGGCTTGGATATTTTCTGCGTAGTCGTTCCAGCGCCCGCATGAATTTTTCAAGTCCACTGACTTGGGCAACATCACTCTCGCGCTGTTGACAACATCCATGTACTCCCATCCAGTGACATTCTGTCCGAACTTGACGCCGAGCTTTACTGCTGCGCCACTACTTGCATATGATTGGGCCCAGAGCCCATCAACCGTGGAGTAAAGCAGTTTCACTTCATATTTAAACCGGTTTTCTTCCTTTTTAGCGTTTGACATGGATGTTCTGATAGAGAAGACTTTCTCAGCGTGTCAAGCATAGCAGCACGAGTTGAGGTTTTCTGTCTGCTTATATCTGCACCATGGATGATAAGCTTCGAAAACCGTCTTTCTTCCCAAAAGTTACTTCAGCAGTAGCTGTTCCCCACTGACTAAACCCAATGATGAACTTCTCAATCTGGGCCCATCTTGGAGGTTCACAGCCTTGGAGTACTGTACAGACCCATGATCAAAGCTTGATGTTGCCAGAAGCTCAAGCACTTGTGGACACCACCCGAGAAATGAGTGGCGACTCCAAAAGTCTTTTTTCACCGTGCCTCTAAGTCTATTAGGGCATGCTCTGTCTATGTGAGTCCACTCAAGCCTCTCAGGATAGGTGTCTATCAAATGCCATTGAATGGACGATCCAAAGTCCTCGATGGGTACGAGAGCGTGGTGTCTGGCCTTGAAAACAAAACCGCCTCTGTAGCTGACGGCCTGAGGAGTGTCCGCAAGAGTCGCCATCACTGGGATCGACATCTCAAGCCCTTGTTCGTTGTGCTGGCGCTCAGGAAGGGGAAATCCAGTAACTATAACCGCGGGTCCGACTATCGTGTTCCAGAAACTGCCACTAGGCTGAATCGATGGAACTTCGAGTTTAACATCGATGTCAAACGTGGCGATAGCAGTCGTTTCCGCACTGTTCGCCTCAAAGAAGCCCACGTAAGCATGAGAAAGCTGGTCCTGCTTTTCTTGACAAACTGCTATCAACCAAGAGAGCTGTTGCGCAATAGCAATGATAAAATCTTCGGCTCCATGGACTGTTACTATGCGAAGTGTCGAGTCTACACTCACGCGTCCCGCCTGATGCCTCTTGTGTCGTCTATCTGCGATAGAATATTAGCTAGAGTAGTGGTTACTCATAAGCGCATACCACTTACTTTTGCTTGTAGAACCACGCAGTTTTGACTGTAGTTCCTCCAACAGCTGGAATTTGTAACCTGGCCAGGCCCACGCAAAGTATTGACCAACTGAGCATAGCTGCGCATTTCCCACTGAACCGGTGACAGCAAGTATCTTGTCAATGTTTTGATGGACGCCGTCATCATAATTGGCGATTAAGAAACCATGTAAGTCCCAGTCGAGGTTGAAGATCGCGACATTGTTGTTGCTTCCCTGTTTTCCTAACTGGCGACGAATCGAGAGAGACGTGCGTTGGCGTACCAAATCCATTTTTTGACTGTGAAATCGTTCAAAGAGCCTTCTCGTAATTTGAAGGAGCTCCTCAAACGCTGGATGTGCTGAAAAGTGCTTCATGACTTCAACTGGATTGATAGATGTCCCATATATCCCTGCGGCATCACGAGGTGACATTTCTGCATCACTCTGCACCACGGAGCTCTCTGACCTTGCCGGGAGGCTCAGAGATGACTCTGAATGGTACTGGTGTTTGGGCTGACTATCTGGTTCAGTTTGCAACCCGGCCTTGAGATGCAGATCAGGCGTCGGTATTTCCCAGCGGTTTCTCTTCTCAGCTGTGTCCATTTCTTCCCTGTCAGTTAAATTGATCGGCATGCGATTGCTTTCTTAAACTTGGTCATCCCTTAGGACTTGGTCTTGCAGTTAGCGAGCAATCTCAGATCTCAGCCTTCGCACCATTTTTCTCGCCTTGGCTTGTGTTCTTTCTGACGTATCCGCCTCAACGCCTTCAGCTAATGTCCTCAAAGCCGAGCGGAGATGAGCAAGGACATGTTGCCTCGACGACTTATTTGCCGCACTATAGTTGACATGAGAGTGAAGCCCTTTGAGTATGGCTTGCGAGAATCTCACAACGACATCATCTCTCTGCTCTGGGGTGTAGGTCGTCGATGTTTGCGAGATGAGCGATTCATCATCCTTATCACATGGCTCATTCTGTAATAATTGTCTCGTCTTGCGCTGGCCCAGTACAGATGGTGCATCTTCTTCAGCTTCTTGAGTATGTCTGAGGATTCCCAAGGTAGGGTCTGGGTTTCGAACTCGGTTGGAACGAGCAGTCTTAGACCGACTAGACACCGAAGTTAAATTTGTGGTTTGCGTTACCTCAGTACTCCGCGTGAAGCCACTAAGCGATGAAGGATGGACGCTCGCTGTCGGTTTATTGCTCCTGGGACTAGAAATGGGTGCAGCAGGCTGATCGACTTTCGAAGACGTTCCACGCACCACATCGGCCCATGATTTGGATTGTGGGAGCTCGTATACACCCTGCTTGTTCTTCTGAGGCTGCGGGCTCTGCTTCTCGGGTCCGGCGGCCTCCTGAGTCTCGGCCGCTTCTGCTTTCTCAAGCGCGAAAGGTTCTGCGTTACGTCTACCCTTTTCAATTATCTCATTCTGCTGGGAGGTATTACTGAAAACAACGCCAACCAGGTCTGATTGTACTGGAGTGGGGAGCTTGGAGCTTCGGGCAAATCTCTTCAACTCTGTCAATTTGTCTTCTTTTTCTACTTCTTCCTGCTGGGATCTTGCTTTCATTGCATTTTCTCGCTGTTGCATAGCGAACTTTTTGAATTCCCTGAGAACGTCAGCCTCCACCGTTGACGTAGCTAGCGGGTTTTTGCCATTGTCAGCTTTCATGGACGACATGATCATATATATTTAGTAGAAGGGTGTTAGTGGAATATTAAAGACAGGAATTGGGTTCCGCGTCGGGAGGGGCAACGCAGCCTGATATAAGATCACTAGTAGTACGTTGTGGAGGCTGTGTAATATACATGCTGACTTTCAGTCACAACTATGTGTAAGCTACAGGTTGAAAATGCAAAACAATGAGACCCAATCAGTCCACAGATCAACCCGGCTAAGCGTCGGGTAAGCCGGGGTTATACAAGGTCGGTAGCTATAGAATACCTTTTATACTTAAAACTCATGTCTTGTGTTAATATAACTCCTGTTTATAATTAACTAAGTAATAAATACAATATCTGAATATATATTATATGAAAGAAAAGAAAAGAAGCTTAACATAACTACTCCTCTCTATAGTTAGTAAAAGCATATATCGGGTAATCTATCCGATCTTTACTGACTGATTCTCATTCTTACATGGAATATACTCATCAATGCAAACGCCAACAATCTTGTAAGGATCCAGGCGATGCTTTCGCGACAAGAGCAAATTTCCAGATCCACCTGTACGCACATACCCATAATCCTTCATTATGTCCATAGCCGCATGGGTAAAGTCCTCCCGCACGAGCACCCTGCCACTAGGAAGAGGCACTTCGTGAACAATTTCATCGGTCTCCTTGCGTTTCCTGCAACGCGCAGCATACAGCCTGTGGGCCTGCACATTACCCGAGAACGCTACCACGTCGAAGGCTTTACCGACATCGCCGATCTGTACAAGTCCCAGTCCATCCTGCAAGATTATCCTGTCATCGTTGTCTCCTTTCGCTGCTGTTTGACCTAGGGAGGTTCCTTCTACCGCAGTCAAGGCTTCAAAGATGAGTGCGAATGGAGCGACGATGGTACAGCCGCAGTTGACACTGACATGACAAGTGATACTGCCTGTGCTTCCATTTGCAAGACGTGAGCCACACCTTTTCATCGAGATCATCCTGTAGTTCATGGACCAATTATGCACCCTGAAGCCAATGGCGTTGGGATGTTCCCAGGCCGTGCCGCTCACCGACCGGTCTTCCCAGCCCACGGGCTTCGCACTGGGATCTGTAGTCTCCCATATCGGCTGCAGCTTCTCGAGCAACTTCCTCCGGTAATGTACCAGGTCATTGCATCCCGGGTCCATTATGGCTCCTAAGATGGTGGCACATTGTACCAAGGTCCTACCCGTCTCGTCCTTGATCACGTCTCTGGGCTGGTCATTCATGGGTATGAGCTCCCTGCTGATGCGTCCAGTCTTGATCTTCTTGCCACAGTTACAACCTTTGAAGATGAACTGAAAATCTCCGTTTCCTTGGCTCAGCCGGATCTTCATGAACTTGCGTGGTGTTCCAATGAGGCCTGTCATGGCTGATGTTTTCGCTCGCCCTTCCTTCTTCAGCCTCCCAAGGTTGAGGACTCCGGCGAAACAATCGGTAGATGCAAGCTGATTGTCGCTTTCGACTAGCGGAATCCAGTTCCATCCACTTTCCCTAGCCTTGCTGGCTACTCCAAGCTTGGTCCACGCCCTTCCGGTCTCAGAAGACAATTTCTTGAAGAAATTAAATGAGATGGATGTGATGTCCTTGCCCGATAGCTCCGTTTCCACCTCATCTTTGGTAAAAAGTCCGCTGAAGATTCCCAAAAGACCTCTGAAGATGTCCTCTGGGTCTCTACATCTGCGAGGCCTGAGCGAAATGGCAGAAAAGATGTTGCTTATCCCTTTGTAGTTCTCTCGCCACCAGTAGGAACCACCGTTGATGATGTCAGTCCTGGCACTGTTGATACCCTTCACCTGAGTCCCTAGGCTGGCGAGGAATAAGATGTCCTCATCAATGACCCTTAGTATGGCGTTAACTCCCGCTGTGTTAAGAAACCTGCCTTTCTCAATCCAATCGTACAGTTTGGCCGCTTTGTCAGCGCACTCGATTGCCAAGTCCATCCAGGTATGGAGCTGGCCGATGTAGAAGATACTCTCAGTGTTCACGCCCCACATTGTGATGTTCTTGCCAAGGATCATCTCTTGAAACGTCCAGACACGAGTGAAATAGTCATTGTCGAAGATTGATGTGACACGTTCAATGCAGGTTGAGTAACAGTTGATAACGCCCATGTCGATGGCTGCAGACCTCACGCTCGAGGCGTCTACATCGAACTTCCAGTCTGTCTTGGCCCAGCGGTCAAGAAGGTTGATGACCCTCTCAGTGAGACCGACGGCCTCAGTGGCGAGAGCAGTACCCTGCATATGGTACAGGACGTGGTCAAGAAACTTCAGATCATCGATAATCTCCTGCGGGATCCAGGCTTCTTTCATGTCCATGAGAAGGTGACATCTCTCAGCGTTTCTATAGTACTCGAACATTTTGGGGATCTCAGCAGACTTCTCAGTTTCATCTGTCTGGTTTATACACACGCAGTCGGCCCAAAGATACTTGATGTTGGCTGCTACCATCAGCCACTTGATGTACTCCAGTTTGTCGGGATTGATCTTGATCTCCCAGGTGACGCCGCCAAGCCTGCAGTTGTACGCTGGCACTTCTTCGCCCCAGGTGTAGGAGATGATGTCAAAACTTGTCACATTGTGAACGATAGGGTCAACAACGGAGAAGTTGCCGTTGTCGTTATAAAGAAGCCTGATTGGGAGTCCGGTTGACATGGTCAAGATTCGATATTTAGCATGGAAAACAAGTGGATCAAGAAAGAAAATCTGAGAAACAAGGCTCCGCGCGATTAATGGGGGACTTCGACTTCTCTCTCCAGGTTCACGATTTCTCGACAGCGCCCTCTAGCTTTTAACTTCGTTATCTTCTGGCACTTGACCTCGGCCCCCTGTCGTTTTCACTTCAGCCGTTCTAGGGTGAGCGCGAAGGTGATGCATCCAATTGGCCTGTGTGTTGCTAATTTCCACTTTCTGGCTTGGCGTGCATATCATTTCTTTTTTTACTTGCCTACCGCTATTTATTATCATTTCAAGAGGCCAAAGACCAATCGTTAATCAGAACAGAATTAGAGCTGAATGTTGTAAGTGTATTTATAGGGTTGGGATGGATGAAAGTGTTGAGCGTCAGGAGAATCATTTACCCGATTCCGTGATCCATCTCGTACGATCCCTTCTCTGTTGTTACTCGTGGATCTCCTTCTTCAATCAACTCATAACACACATTTTAATAGAGGAATCTAGAACTTAGTTAAAGGCATGCTTTAATAGTTAGCACAATGCCTCAATGCTGATATTTACAGCAAGGCTAGGAGTAGCTTTTTATTATACTTAAATGGTAAAACCCTTCTATATCCACGACCCCACAAAACCCACTTCTCCCAATCCATCTCGTCAGTGAGCAGGCAGCAACATGCTTGGAGATACTCTTTAAAGTTAACTTTACGCTCTACTCACTAAAGAGACCTCTCACTATCAGTAAACTCTTTTAATTTATTTTGCCAGTGAGTCAAGACTCAGTTCAAGCCATTATCATAGTGACAGTGGTTTCTTGATCCCCCTCCTAGGTCTATATCCTTCTGCCCCATGGGTCGGAATTACGTAGCATTGTAGCATTAAATCCTTCTCATCCTTAGATAAGCTAGCCCAGAACTAAAGCAAACTATCATTCCCCAAACTGGAGATATTCTACAAAAGTATAGGGAACAAGCTTAGAGGCTATAAGTTTTTCCAGGTTAAGTAGCCCTTGCATTGACAGGATTGGAAGACCGAACGAGATCATAGCCTCACTCCATCACAGCTAGATTCACTAAGGCTGTGCAACAACACCAGCCAACAGCCACGATATGTCATTGTATGCCTCTATAGTGATGATCATTTCAGGCAACACCTTTTAATCCTGTTCGGCAGAAGAAAGATCGTCAGGGTGTTTCATTTATATGCTGAGAGACCAAGTCTGGGCAAACTCACAGCACTTATAAGAGGGCGTTGATGTCAACTCGACTTCATCAGCATCAACAGCTCACAAGACTCAAGTTACTGTACCACCTTACTTGCAACACTTACCCAGCTATTGAACAGACGCAATGTATTCTGTTCTTCGCATCGCTAGCTTCATGGCCTTAATTGGTTACGCTCAAGCAGATTTCGCAGTCGGCACTTCTGCAACTCAAAGTACGCATGCATCTCCTCTTTTGCTGACCCTGCTGGTTCTAACCTCGACTTAGTGGGGATCGGAGAGATTGTTCCTGATACTGAAGGTTACATCTATAACACTGATGATGTCGCTGTGTCGTACTCTGGTGGCTGTCTCGACAACGCCCAACAGTTCGAGGTATTTCAATGCGACAAGATATTTTGACTATCATAATACTAATGCGCTGTTAGTGTGTCTCCGAGCGATGCCTTATTGAGGGCTTTTTCGAAATTCGAGGCAAAAAGACAGACGATCAGTACGGCTTCAATTGGAATGGCGAAGGCTGGGAATGCTCTCAGAACAGCGAGATCCTCGGCTTCTGCACCAAGAACGACGATGAAGGGTGCACCAAGACGGTAGTAAACTATTCGCTTGGATTCTTCTCAGACATGCTTTGTACTGGCTCTATCAACTCATGATTCTAGGTTTATGCCTTGTTATTTTTATTAACATTAGAGCAGAGCATGTCTATAACAGTCAACGGACAGCAAGCAATCAAGCTCAGCAGTGTGAACTAGAAGGAATGTCATATACAAGTGCTAGTACCCATTTGATGCTTACTTGTAATTGCGAAATTCCAATACCGGTTTGAAATCAACCTCATAGTCGTACCATTTCCCTCCCCCAATGTGAAAGTAAACAATATGAGGGGTGACATAATCTTCCGGCTCAACTCTCCCAATCATCGGTCTTTCATCGATAGGAATCCATGAATCAAGCTCCGCCCACCCCCAGGCTGCCCACTCATTCTGTAAAGAGTAAATAGATTCGTCAAAGGACCACGACGGTTGAAGGGCTAATGCCTCAGTCCACGCAATTTGAAGTTTACCATTAGGATCTGCCCACACTACTGAGGCTGCTTGCAGACGGACGTTGCCTATGTAGCATATATCCGAGAGCGGATTCGCAGTGCCGGGGGACGAAATTCTAATAATGTTGTCCCAGCCTTCGGGTGAGTTTGTAGTCTCGACAAGATCGGCACGGCATCCAAGACAAAGAGCTCCATCAGTAGAAATCCAGAGTACGTAGACATTGTTGTTGGAAGAGGGGCTGGTCCTACTGTGTCCGATAGAAACAGTCAAAGACGTTCCAGGCGCTGCGTCGGCATCACGATACGCAATGGCTGTCCCGCTGAGTCTTGACCGAGACTTGCCAGATTTGTCAGAACAGGTCACCATAAGATCCCCATTGGCGCGAATCCAGAAGAGGTAAGCTGATTCGCTATATTGCCAGTCATAAGCCCATGCAGTTGCCATCTGAGCCGGTCGCTTCAGATTTGGTGATGTGACGTCGATGCTGCCAGCTGGTAACGAGGCCTCGGCTTCCACATCGATCCATTTCTTTGAGCCAGCCAGTAGTCTCCGCCCAAAGACTTCTCCTCGAGGGCCTAACCACCAAACAACAGGATCGCGGAAGGGAATGTCGCGAGAAACAGGCCTCTCTCCAGAAGAAACTATCAAGCCGCCTCCAAGTGTTGATGCACTCCCTGAAGGTGCTAGGATGTCACTGCGCCATTTTTCTTGTTGCTCTTCGAAGTAACGTGAAAAGACATTGACGCTTCCGTCGTTACCAATCCACACAATCTTGAATCTAGTTTTGCCTGAAATCTCATCGTTGCTGACCTGAAGTACAGTCAGAGCACCGGCGCCCATAAGCTGAGGATGGGAGTTGTCGATTTCGGGGCCAGGGGTTCGACAAACATAATATGGGGACCGAGTCTCGAGGGTAGCCAGTGAGTGCCCGCTATTCCTCCAGTAAAATAAGTTGGTGTAAACACGATCGTAGCTACTGAGTCTGATGCTAACCAGTTGACTGTTGGGCATTGGGGCAGTCGGGTCAAAGTCTTTCGGTTGGTCATAAAAGGCATTGTGACCGCCTACGATGTTTGGTCTCCCGCTGAGTATAACGGACCAGCTTACCAGAGTACCACGGATGTGAGGATGTTCCACCACAACACTTCCATCAATCAGGAGACCAAATTCCTTGCTGCCGTTGATATCGGATTCAAGTTTAGACAGTGGGAGACGCACAATTCCGTCCCCATCCGGAATACTCCTGGTAGTGGGCTTACGATCCAGTGGGTACTTGTGTTTTCGCATCTTCAGAGAAAAGTCCCTTGTCACAGAAATGTCGAATCCCTTCAGAAGCGGCCATATGATTGATAGGTGATTAGTGGCCCAGTAGAACGAAGTGGATCCCTTGAGTCTACCAATGTTGGGCAACCTTGGAAAGACAAAGGGGGCTGTATCAGGTCCAAGTGCATGCACACCATCCTTATCAACTATTCTGAGTCTCATTTCAAGAGGCAGAAAGTCTTTGAACAGGTTCGCTGCTATGGTCTCGCTGCCAGTATATAGGAAGCCTTGCCCATCTGGCATAGGCTGCGAGCTGGCCCATAGATCGAAAGACTCGTCAAAAGACTCATTGCGTTGTTGCTGCGTCACAAAAAGACGGATCCTGGCATCGCTGGGCGGTATCTGGGAAAGTACGAAAGCGAAGGAGAGCTCTTGCTTCTGCAAAGTATACTGGACTGACTCCTCCCTCAGAGTGGCCATGATCGCAGGTTGGATCGTCAGCCGCGTAGTATTAACACTTGCCTCCCCGCCCAGGCCACTAGATCGCCATATTGTATCAAAGCGAACATCTCTCAACGGTACCTTGGACGGTTCGGGCTGAGGGAGAAGCAGTCTCACGCCTCGGAGGATGAAAGATGTCTTGAAAGCTGTCATGCTTACCGGGAGTTGTCTGTTGAATCGTGGAGTAATCTTTATGGTAAGCATGACCTGCTTATCGTTTTCCAATCCCACGAGGTCACCCTCTCTGGGTACACTGTCTGGAGAAACTAAGTAGAGACTAGATGTCTCTAGCCTACACTCGTAAGACCACCATCGGCTTGAAGTGATATCCTCAAGCTTAGGAAGGTCAGCCTGGCTAGCAGTTCCAGGTATAATCATGAGACCTCTAGAGCCGTCAGTCACGGGATCGGGATACACCCCAGAGCTGAGAGCAACAGGAATCCGAAGTTCGAGTTCGGCGGGATAACCACTTTTCTCTTCAGCACTCAGATTGAATATCAGGTCGGTCGGCATCTCTGTTGCGTAGATCAAGTTACTGGCATTTCCTGGGTCGTAACATAGGCAACAGCTAACATGCTGTAAAGCCTTTCGATAAGGGATCATGGTACCAGGGTCTGGCTGGGTATTAGATGACTGCCCTGTTCCGCTCTGCCGCTCCAATGTATAAGGAGAAATGGAGGCACCGATCGGTAACCGTGGCCCCCTCGGCAAGACCATATCGTTACTTGGAGGAGCTCTACTATGAGTAGCCTGCTTCTTAGTAGCATCAGACTGCGACCCTGATTCTGGTCTCGAACCAGCTGAGAGCTTTACTGCCGCCTTGGTCCACCGGTGTGAAACGGAAGGAGACTCAGGCCCCTGGAAGCCTTTCGCAACCTTCAACTGCAGGCGTAAATTTGTAGCCCTGAGCTGAGTAGCAAGCAACGACGAAGGATTTCTTTTATCTGTGAAAATATCATCATTCCCGGTGAAAGCCTCATTGTACTGATTCATATAGTAGCTGGGCCGGAGCATTTGTGTGTCAAAGTCGTAGATATGGCGTGACTTGTCATTTTCGAAGGTTTGTCCAATAGCTTCTCCAACTTTCTGCCCGGTGTGTTTGGGCACTGGACGATGGAACACTGTGATCTTACTACCAGACAGGTTCGTCCCAAGAGAGAAGTCTTGCTGATGGTGGGGTTGGCTGATGCGGATATAATCCAGTTCCTGCTCACCCGGAAGTCGATCAAGAAGGCAGATAAGAATATCATCAGCCAGTACTTGCATGTAGACAACCTCCAAAGCATCCCCTGGCGCGCCAGGGGGCAGGGGAGCTTCGACTTTCAGGTCTGGGAATGCACTGACAGCAATACTCCGAATGAAGAAACCCCAACGAGGCAGTTGTGGTATAGTTCCACCATTGAGAGGCGTGTCGAGATATTTGTTGATGCATTCCTTGACAGCCCGTCGAATGGCATCGTCATCGCGCGCAAAGTGGTTTGCGAGGCTTAGTCCGCCATCCACAAAGCAGTCTATCCAGTGATTGTCTATGCAGAAAGTGCGGATTGATTCACTGGTAAGCATTTCGGGGTCTAGAATGAGGTTGTGTAGCGGGATGCCCGCCAGGTGGAAGCGATCGATGACCCAAGCACGGATAGCGGCGGCATCGGCATCAACAGCCCGCGCTGGCACAAGGTTCCCGTCTGATCTTTGCGATTCGTATCCAAACATGTGAAGGGCTACTTGTTGCACCTCATCATCATAGTCTTTGTGAGTAAAAGACGTGTCCGTGGAGAGACGCGTGACAGGAAGATTGGCGATATCCGACCCATTGCGTGTCCAGCGATCTGCAGGATTTCCCTTGCTGATGCCGTTAATGTCTTGTACTCTTTGAAGTTGATTTACCGTAGGTTCTAGAGTCTCCAGATAGGACTCGTTGCTGCTCAGAACAGAGTAGCCCGCTTGGTTCAAGGCGTTCGCCTTGGCACGCTTTACAGCCTCGGCGTGGATTTTGCCTCTAAGTCGAAGCAAGCTTGCACTCAGTGCTCGATCAGCCATCATTATGGATCGCCCGAGAGTCCAGGCTGAGCTGTAAGAGGCGTCTTGGATACCCGTCGTCTTGTCAATAACGGTAAGCCCCTCACCGTACAGTGAGAAGGCCTTGGGAGGATTCTCGCTAGGTCTGACGGGGATCAATGGGCCTCTTATCAAAGCCATTGTCTTAAGTCCAGTAATATCCGTGTGTGACTTTAGAACGTATCCGTTACCAGCCACTGCTTTCGACCACTCAATCGCCTCAGGTGGACCCCCATCCAACTTGTCGGTAGCCTGAGAAGCCTGAAGGGGTGTGACATTGTCACCAAGCGTGGTCATTACTTTTGCAAAATCCTCAGCATTCTCGGGGACGCTTGTCCATTCCCAGGCATAAAGAGATATTACCCCCACATACTGTTCGGTAGCATCGCTCGTGGGTAGTTTGATCTTGTCAAGGTCTTCCAGCGATATAAGGTGCGAGACAACTCGTTTCGGTGAAGTGATGTCTGATGGTCCAGTACGAGGGCTGACAATAACAGAGAAGTGTGGCTTATGAGCATCGGTATTATCATCTGCAAACAATGCTGCCGTAAAACCACTGGTGTTCTCCTGCGTAGAGGCCATGAACGAAAAGCTGGATAAGTCGGCGGTGCCATCCCATCCTGTTTTGGTTTCTCCCACGAATATGCCCTTGAATAGCTTAGAGCTAAGAAGTAGAAGTGATAGGTCGTCGTCAGAATTAAAATCTGAATTTGCCCCTTCCGAGTTCAGGGCTGACTTAATAGTACACTCGGGGTGGATGAGTGCTGAAGCCTTGATTTCTATGGAGCCGTATTCGATAGGCTTCTCAGACTCAGAATTGAATCCAAGGGCTCTCCATACTTTGGGGTCTGTGACAAGCTCATCCTCAGCGAAAGTCAGAACAGCCATTGATGGTAGTTTGTTGAAGCTTGAGCTTTCGGGTCTCGAGATATCCTTCTCCCAGGGGGTCGTGGCCTGGCTGAATAGAACATTGGCCAGCGTCCGTGAATAGGAAGTATGCCCGGGTGCTGGATGAACACGATGCAGATCTGCTGGGTCTGCTAAACGGAACTTAGGCTTAGATACCCGCAGGCCCTTTTCGGGAGTCGTGAGAGTGGTAGACTCTCCGCTGGGCAGAGTGATCTCTTGTGAGACCGAGAGTGTGTAACTTCCAGCTGTCAGAGCGGGTTTCTGGTAGGACCAAAGGCGGAGCTGTTCTGCAGAAGCAGGGACATCTTGATCAAGTGAAACGGCGAGCTTGCCACCTGTTGCCAGGTGATTGAAAGTTGGATAAAGATGGCTACGAGAGTGGGACTGCATCTTGTCATTCGTGGGCCTTGGCTGAAAAAAGTGTTGTTAAGTTGGAGGAGAGTGAGTATCAAGATCCGCATGCCCACCAGCTTTGCGGAAAAGGCTGACTGGCCTAGAGCGGTTGACAGTCAGTTGGGGTTCCGCCCATGTCCGTCCTCTCGAGCGGGGCTACACATTCTAGCCCCGGTAATGGCGCTGCTGGCATGGAACTATTGCCTGCGGGAAATCGTTAGTTCGCAAAAAACGACATGGTTGTACACGCACTGTCCCCGCTCACACTGTTCTTGTTCGTAACATAGGTAATTACTAAGTTGACTGGCGAAGCTCTAATGATTTCACCGAGTCCTGCTCTTGATCCTGTCGAGGATATTTGAGATCATAAGGAACAGCTCTTGTTATGATCATGACTTCTCAACACTTGCCCTCGGCTCGAAACGAGTTCACAGTTGTTGTGCCAATGGCTGTACAAGCCTTGGTCGTCGCCCAAGATTTCCCTCAGACATCAGCTCAATTCGCTCCTCTTATCGAACCTGACTACGCAACTCTGCTTCGGCATCCCAAAGCCGGAGCACCCGTACATGATCTTATGGATGATTTGGATTTATCATACTGGCGTATGCAAGCGAGGTATAGCTCGCGCTTCATCAGCCCCGTCACAGGGGAGATGCGTCCTGAGCGCTGCGGAATCTACTTGTCTTGGTGTCTCCCGCGTCTCTACCGCGCGTCTATTACGGCAACAGAGAGCGCCTTGGCTGGATCGTCGGAAGTTCAAGGTAATGGTATGCAGCAGTGGGATTCTCGCAGGGTTCTTGCCGGCTTTAAGTGCCACGTTGCTCCACAAGCTCAGTCCGTCCATGATCAGTCTGTGCAATTCCGTCCGGCTCCTGATCGTTGGATAGTCGTCCGTAAGGTCCGCGGTAGCCCAAGTCTGACCAAGCATTTTCTGGTCGAGAGCAATTGCATTCGCACTATCAATATTGGCGATAATGATATGGCCGAGGACTTTGAATCAACAACCTGCCCAGCCATGGACCCTTCTAGGACGATTGAAGAACAGCTCCTCTTGCGAATGGGACGATCGAGGCCACTCACAGCTGAACCTGAGAAAATGCGGCAGAGAGAGTTTCGTGAGCCGTTTAATGCCTTTGAGCTGGGGCATGAGTACTTTGCTGATTATGCACCTCACAACATGGGAGTATTTACATATTTCGACAATCTCGAGGGTGTCAACGAGGAACTGATAGACTATTCCGTCATTGGTTTCCATTCCTGGCCCCAAGAATCTGACCCGTTCACATTTGTCGACGCTGATAAAGTCATTGCATGCAATAATGGCAACGAATCTATCTCAATCACCAACAAGGACCTCCTCGACGCGCTCCATCTCAAGATCAACCGAGACTCTCCCATAGGGACAGATTTCGCACGCAAATCGGCGACTATTGAAGGGCGCACTCTCACCCAGGGCATCTTAAGGAACGTTAGATGGAACCGAGCAGAGTCGCAAGGTCTTCACTGGCCTGCTGCCTCACTACAAAGAGCCATCTGTGTAGAGCAGCCCATCGCTATAGGCACACACATGCTGGATGCCCTCGAAGCATATCTGCATCTAGCAGTAGGCCCCAATAACTCCGTACAGGCCACTAGGGGCTCTGGTTTGTCTCATCTTGGAATGCGCGTCTTCGCCAACAAAGATGATCCTGACTCCTTGAGAAAGGCTGCTGAGGATGCCGCCTCGCAGTCGTTTCTAGCCAGGCCCGAGGGCATAGTCTGGGTCTTTCCAAAAGATGGTGCCCAAGACAGTTCTCAGGAAAGCGAAATGAGTAAAGTCGTGGGAACCCTCGTCCCTAGATTAAACATACTCAACCAAGGGCAGCGCATCCTTGACACTTGTATTCGAGAACGCAGGCAGCTTATGCAACGTCTCTTCAACTGCTGGTGGAACGCAGCAAGTATTTGCAATGTACCGTCAGACAAGCAGCAACTATTAAGAAGCAAGATACAACAGGAATCCAGTGACATTTCAAAACGTCTGCAAGAGTTGGATGGTTGTTATATGACAGACTATGTCAAAGTCAATAGTCTAAAGAGTGAGCTCGAGGCGCTTCTTCCGGGAAACAAGAAGCTCGAAGCGGTTCCCACAAGTCCCTACGGCCAACACCAAGATCCAAATGTAGTCGTCGCAGGTGCCAAATCTGGCTGGCCAAATGACTTTAATGATGTGCTACCTGTACGACTAGCCGCTGAGATATGCCCAGAGGTCTCTCACTCGACTGTATCCACTGAGGACTGGCTTGAAAACAAGCTAGATAACTTATCAGCACCTATAACGACCCTTCTTCGAGAACTTGATGGCCCTTCACCTACAGGAGCACAGAATCCTTACGTGGGTTTGGAGGACATGAAGGATACACAAGGCTGGTTTCCATTGTTTGTTGAATGGCAACTAGAATACTACCACGTACCTTTCGAGCGATGGCGACTAGAAAGTAATCAGAACACCGGGCAGTGGCGATATGTCATCCCTACTGATACTGGAGTCTCGTTGGCAGCAGACTGCGCTGTGGGAAATGATATGCTTGTCATATCAGGACGTACCGAGTTTCTCCCAGAACCTGGCAAAACACTCCAATCAAGACTTGAGCAGTTATTTTCGCAGACACCGGCGAGCGGCTCTGGAGATGAAACAAGGCGAGCCGAGATGCTTAAAGCAGTCGGAGGGCTGGAATACTTCTCTGCCAGTCTTTCTGGTCTTTCCGACCATCTTGTTACCTTACGACGGGGTCACCACCCACGCCCCAGGGTGGATGATAACATCGTAACATCCGTTATTGGCATCGAGGCAAAGTTTCTTCAAGAGCTTGAGGAAAGTGGTCCAGCAGAACTGGCACCGTATGGTCTCTCAACACCGCTGTCTCCTGAGTACACAAGCCGATACAGTCCCTTCAAGCCTGTAACGCACGGCCAAGCTCGCTTTACCAAATTTGCAATCGTTGATAAGTTCGGCCAGGTTGTCTCCGGCATCAGTCTGGGGCCCCAAGGCGACGGTGCAATGTATCCAAGCATCTCGCCAAGTCTATCTTGCGACGTCCTTCCCGCGCTGAAGAATGAGTGCCCATCTCTCTACTGGCCCAATACCGTAGTTCAGGCTGAGAGGACCGCCGGATCATGCCAATTCTTCCAGATTCCACCGCGAATCAACCAGCCAGCGCGACTCAACACTCACTTCCTCGCACCTCTTACCCATGACAATATACAAACTTCAAAGGGCCTGATAAGACAGGTCGCTACTGAGTGGGACAACCCAATCTGGGCATGGGTACTTCCAAATTTCCACAATCACAGCATCCAAGTCTATGATCCAGACGGGGAGTTTGTCATCGAGATGCTGCTCCGTAAGTACATAGTCACACCATCCGATGGACCTAACAAGGCTATCAGCCGGCCGCCCTTGACAGGAAGGCTACCAATCTTGGTCGCTGCGCTGCGGGATCCTGAGGCATGTTGGTCTCTGTTCGATATGCTGGCTGGTGCAAGTGACAATGTGTCAGCCACAGGCGCTGATTTTGATCAGGCTCTACCAGCTGCTCTTGGACGTCCTTTTTGCATTGCCGATGTTGGTGTATCCCTCGAACTCAGCGCACCGCCGTTAACAGATTCATCTCTATTGTCTTGTGTGGATCCTGAACGTAACCTATGTGATTATAGCTTCCCTGTGGCGCTAGGTAATCACCAAGCTGCATTTGACGGATTGGTAGGCACCTTCTCTTCGTCAGGTGATATTGGCAAGATTGCCTCTGCATTTACTCGCGATGGGGATCGTTTGACAATGGCAAGCAACGGACTTATGAACAAACGCCGGGACCAGAGTGAGCACCCACAGCCGCTACTTTTGAATCCTTACTTTTTGCCGGGTACTCTTGGAGGCAACCTCGATGAAGAGCACCGCAAGAGACTGGTCACGGTCAGCGCCATAGTTGACCCCAAGACGCCGATCCATGTCTACTCGGGGTCACTCTTCCCCGTGGCCGCTCTATCGCTACCACGCTGGCCCGTCGACAATGCCTTGCGTAAAATGCGTGCTTTCTTCGCGATCGGGCCCATATTGGTGCCCACCATACCGCCCCTGGCAGACAATAATAACACAGATATAGCGGCGGACAACAGCAATGCTGCTCCAACTGTACAGATGCCTTTAGGTGGCGGGGAGGGGTCTAATACATGGCGCTGGCTGCAGCCTAGAAGGCAAAGTGGTCAAGCATCAGGTGAATTAGAAGCAAAGTGGTCTGAAGTTGCCATTATACCATTGGACAAAAGGCTCAATGTGGAGGAGGCACATAAGAGTGAGATGATCGAGGGGTATGTTGTCGTGAAATCTGACGTAAAAGCGTCGCGACTCAAATAGCACACAGTTTAAACTTATGGCATATTTTAATAAAACCTCGCCAGTTACATTTGTGGCATATACAGAACGTGACTCAGAATACTGCTGACCTCTGGTCTAAATTAATCAGTACCTGATATCTGAAAGTGTTATTTGCTGGTGAGATTTGTGGCTGAGAGCTTAAATCGGCGATAAGACTTAGATAAAAAAGGAGGTAAAGCATCAAAGCCAAGTCTAGGGTAGGTGGCCTGATCCACTTATCGTCAGCAACCCATCTGACCCATGCTAGATCGCTCAACTGTAACCTCGATTCCCCACACAGTACAGACTAACCCTCAGACCCTCGTATCTTCTTGAGCCTGTATGCTATTTTGCGTATAGCAGCTTATCAGCGCCCTGTAGGCTACTCCATTCTTCTCTTTTCCCCACAATACCATTGTGACAGCGAAACAAATCCTCATGCCCGCTTTCAATAGTTTCATGCACATACGTCTTCTTTAGGTAGAAATCACCCGTTATTTCCCGGCGGCCGTGCACTCTCAGTAACGCTTCTGGTGCTAAATGCGGCGGGATCACGATTGACTGTCAATTACTCTACCCAGACCTATCTCCTTACCAATCTCAGGATACAGGGCTAGCATCGAGTATTTCACGTTGTCTTGAAAATGAACGATTACGAGGATTATGCCGTTGTTTCTTACTTCATCAACGTCGGACAGGGGGATTCCGCTGTTCATGTTCTCAGGTCCAAACACTTAAGTCACGTCACCGCCGCAGTCTTGATTGATGGTGGCAGACCCCAAGCTGCTGTCGCAGTCAGTACAGCCATAGCAAGGATACGCAATGAAATCAACAACCAGTTCGTGTTCAAATCCATTGTGGTAACACACTGGGATCATGACCACTACGGCGGTGTAATGGTAATGTTATACCAGGACTGGCAGAACCATATCGCTAATAATGTGGCAATGTCATATGTGGATTGGACACAAACGACGCTCTATTGCCCCTTCAAAGCTATTGATGGGCTCCACTACAACTTCCCTAACATCAAAATTGATTTGGGAGATGGAGGAAACAACTACATCCTGTTCTTTGAGGCAGCAGGGCATTGGTATCCAATTTGCCGTGTTGTTTTAGGTACATACGCCATTGGATACAATCTTTTTACTGGGTGTCAGCATATTGAAGAGAATTTGTGGCAAAATACAGTACAACCACCTCCCGGTTTGGAAGATTCTCTGGATGAGGTCTATGAATATGCACCAGAGCTCAAAGATCGCAAAAGACCGATATTCCTCATTTATGGAGTAGATGGATATACGTTCACAGACACGTGGGTAGCGCCCGACCCCTCGTGGAAAGGTAGATTACGGAAGGACAGAAACGCTTCATCTATCATGGCGCTTGTAATATGGCCCATACCCTTTGAAGCAGATACCGATCATCAAATGCGCGTCTCACTTTACACTGGTGGAGATGCCGAAGAAGGGCTCGAAACAGGAATGATGCTCTGGTTGGGAATGGCAAGGGAAAGAACCATTTATCTCGATGTCGTCAAGGCCGGCCACCACGGGTCTCATTTTTCCACCACAGAAGACGCGTTTTTGCATCGTCTACAACATCTCATCGTCACTGCTGGAGCGCAGTACGGCCACCCAAGTAAGCAAGCAGCATACTCCAGTGAATGAACAGGCATGGGCGGACGGCAAGCTCACATATTTAGGTTTCGCGGTAGCATATTGCTTCCTTGCGCTGGCCGATTACCGCGGGGACATAGACAAGGGCAAGCCACGACCTTTCATGCTGTGTACAAGATACCCTTACTGGTTAAGATGGCACCCGACCAGGCTCAAGCTTGTCGACTGCAATCCGGCAACTGTTATGAGCTGGGGTGCATCTGCCTTGGCCATTCAAGCCCGGCTTAACCTTATTGACGGCGGCTACTTCGCAAACTATCTAGCAACTCACTATGCAGAGGCATTCAGGGATGCAAAAGCTTTCGCCTTGCTCAACCATCTCTTAAGCAACACTGAGACCAATTTTAATAACATTGTCAATGCTCTTCCATCTCACCCAATGGCAAATACCCCGAGCCCCCCGCATCCACGAAATACAGAGGATGAATATCGTATGCGGGCAGTCCATCAGATCCAGCAGATCATGCGGCAGCGTTATGGACCAATCATTCAGCCTGGAATCGACTGTACTCGCGGCCTACAATGGGTCAAGACAATCGCTATAGGCGATCGACGTGATGTTTCATATCACCTGGAGCAGATCACTGATCCGGTTGTTCTTCATCATATCAGAGGCGCCGCCCAGATATGGGATAACGATGATGACCTTGCTTGGGCTTACGCGTTCCAAGACCAAGAGGCTGTGGCCTCGGCAGCAAACTGGGTATTCGAAAGAGATGCCGTGGATACATATGGCCTTCCCGCGGGCGTGAATGTTAAGCCAGGGTTTATGGGCTTAACCACCACTTCATCTGGGTCTAGCGCTGTTGAGAACTGGATCAAATCCCTGCTCATGAGGGGGCTAGGAAATGAAGGGACCAACGCCGAGTCAAGCTTTGACAAAGTGTTGTCAAGAGCCGACTCTCCATGCGCCAGATGGTTTGAGGACTGCTTTTCCTGCATTGTACACCTCGGATTGATTGGAAGACGAGAGGAGGGGAAGCCATCGTTGACAGGTGCCAACATCAGGCTAAAGATCAACAGAGACGAAGCACAGGGTCATCTGCAGGAATCCTTTCTATCTTTTTGCACGAACGAGGACGCGCGTATCTCGCAATTCGGGACCGGTAATGGACCATGGCAAACCCCTTTTGGGTTCCAACCCAACGTGCAGGGCGCGCTTTTCGCGGTAAATGGTTCTTTTTCACTCACCCTCGCACAATTAGCTGGTCTCATAAGTTTCCCTCTGCATGCCAACGCATTGGTTTCTAAATTGCTGGGTTCTCTTCCGCTATCATCGTACGAGAACTCTCGTTCTGGCATATGGTTCATCCCGCAGTTCAACTCCCGTACCATCTTGCGAATTGCGATGAGGCCCACGAACACCAATGCCACTGATGAGCTGAAATCTCTTATAAGCGGCAAGCTCGGACCTGTCAAGATTTTGGAGGCCAATGTCGTTGGAACTTGCGTTTTCGAAGACCTTGGTCCTGGGAAATGCGAGTCATCTTCTAAGCTGGGATTACAACTGGAACTCGCATGGGATGGCACTGAGAATAATCTGCCTGCTTTCGAGGGTATCGCTTCGATGGAGTTCTCGGAGAGTGGTTTTCAGCTAATCTTCAAGCTTGTCAATAGCCCCGATCTCCTGGAGCAGTTGACAAGCCGTGCTCGACAACTCGTTGTCGGCCAGACTCTGCACGAGTCACAAATTCCTTCGTTCAGGGAATGTTTGTCGCAGGCACTGGGCGGTAAATGCGTTTCTATTCATCAGATTCTGGTCGCCTTTGACAAAGACAGAACTCTCAAGTCGTTCGATATATCAGTTGAGGTTGACGCATCTTTCGGCGACACCTCATCTGTCCCTTTCCTTGTAACTATACGTGTGAGCAAAGGATCTTTTGAGTTGTCAGGACGGATCTGGCCGATACCTTTGTTGGGTAGCCCCTCTTGTCCAGTGGAATTACACCCGTTCTACGAGAGGACTATTCTGACATCACCATTTACAACCAATCCTATGCACGAGATCCCACTGAAGAGTTTGCTTCGCTTGCCCAATGACGCGCATATACCACCTGGTCTTCCAGAAGTTGTCACAGATGTTCAGCTGGCCGTGGGCTACAGCCATGGCAGAACAACCGCCACATTTCATACCATTCTCGAGTCTGATCCCAAAGTTGCTGAGCTCCTTGTTTCAGAAAACCAGACCCTAGCTCCAGCTTTGAGCTTAGAACGGGTGTCTTTGGATCTGGGCATAAGCTTTCCACTGAAGGGTCAAGGAGGATCAGCTGGCGTGACTATCGGACTACGAGCCTGTCTGACGCTGTCACTCCCACGCGGGCCAAAGTTCAGCTTTCCAGAACCACCTCAAGTACCCATTATCTTGCAAATATCCTACCGGAAGGCCGACCGGCGGCATGAGTGGGTGGCATCTGCAACTATGGAACATTTGAGAGTGTCTCATTTTTGTAGCCTGTTTGCTCAGGATGGCTCCAACCATGCGATCCTGGACCTAATGGGCGGAATATATGTGGCCCACGCTGGTATCGAACATCAATACGATGGGCATACATCGCTTAAAATCGATGGTATCATGCATCTTGGCGTAGATGAGTCCGGCCCTGCTGCGGAACTTGATTTCGATTACCAACATCAAGCAAAGTCGCAAGGTTGGTTTTTCGACGGACGTCTACGTTTGGGTTCCAAACTGGGGACTATACGGGCAGTGAGACTACTCCAGGACATTGTCAATGAAACTGAATTGCCCGGCTTTCTCCGTAATTTGGAACTTCCACTCGATAAGCTCGAAATTCAACTCAAATGCAAGAGGATTACAGACCAAACGGACAATGCCCACGTTGTATTTTCATTAACCTTGGCAGTTGGAAGCTTTTCTATCATCCTTGTTCAACTTCGATCCGTGGCATCTGCGAATCTAAGTGCTGTAGCAAGGGCCGGCGATAGAAGCGTGTTGAACGCAGCTGAGGATGCTGGGCCAGCTCAGCTGCTTCGGGTAGTTATGCCTACCATCCGTCGTGTTCCAGACTTCCCTATAGTTGGTACTATAGAACAGCCGTTTGACCAGCTTGGTGTTGTGTGGGCGAACCGCGACCTAAGTGACTTGGAGGTTGGTATTCTCAATGACAATATCTTTGAGTCTCAACCGCTGCTGAGCAAAGATCAAACAATCACCATATCTCGTGGAATTCACTTTCAAGTCAGCATGCAAAGCGCTGGAAAGCGGAAGCTGATAATCGACCACCTCGTCAGAAGAAAGGGATCTAGCCGGGTTCGAGGAGATTTAAAACAGGGCGAGAATGGCATAGAGATGGCCAGCGAAGCGCAGTCTCCAGGAAAGACAACAGCGCCAATATCCAGAAGATTCGGGCCTTTATCTATCAACAGTATCGGTCTCTCGATTTCCGGTAGTTCATTCAGCACCATCGTATTCTCTCTCGATGCAACCCTTGCCTTCGGACCAGTCAGTGTCAAGCTCATAGGTCTGACTCTCACAGCCAACCTGGAAGGCATCAAAACTCTAGATAGCCTCGAATCCCTGACTTTTGGTGTTCTGATCCGAGGCATGGCTCTTGAATTTGAGAAGCCTGATACTCGACTGGCGGGGCTGCTAGTTCCCTTCGGCACAGAAGCAGACCATGAAAAGGGTTTTATGGGTGCCATGACCGTCTCGGTCGCTAAGTGGTCGGGCGCTGCCGCTGGTATGTTTACGGAAAACAACTCCAGTCACCTCAGATCTGTTTTTGCCTTTGCCGCGCTTCGTGGAACCCTCTTTACTATAGGCAGTGTCGAGTTTAACAGCCTCACTGGTGGGTTTGGTTACAACACGACACTGAGGCTACCATCCGTGTCGCAAGTTGCTGAGTTCCCCTTTATTGCGATGAACAGCAATATCTCAGAACCAACAGGATCATTAACGTCGCACCTGGAGACGCTCAGTGACCGTGATAAAGGGGGGTGGGTCACCTCTGAGCTTGGCAGTATGTGGCTAGCTGCCGGTGTCGGGTTCAAGGCCTTTCAGACGATAGATTCTCAGGTGCTTGTAGCTTTGACTATGGCTGATGAGCCCAAATTTGCTGTTATTGGACAAGCCACAGCAGTCTTTCCCAAGGGGAAGTCTTTAGACAAGGCCTTTCTTGTCCTCGATATTATAATTGCTTCAGAAATCGACCCTATCCATGGTACAATCCTAGTTGCTGGAGAGCTGACGCCCAGGTCATTCATCCTCGACCCGTCCTGTAGGCTTACCGGAGCCTTTGGATTTAAGGCATTCTTGGGAGGTTCTGCCAATGAAGGCGACTTTGTCTTTACCGTTGGTGGCTACCACAGTCATTACGCGGTACCATCTCACTATCCAATCACCTCTTCACGCGTAGGTATACAGTGGAAGTATGACTCCCAGATCTATATCTCAGGTGAAGCATACTTTGCCATCACGCCACAGGTCGCCATGGGTGGTGGTAGGATGGACTTGGTTGTCGACAAGGGCTGGGTTCGCGTTGTCTTCAGCGCTTGGGCAGACTTCTTCATGCACTATCACCCTTTTAACTATACTGTTGAAGTCGGCATCTGCCTCTGGGCCGAGGTCAATCTGCCCGCGCTGCTCTGCAAAATACACCTTGGCCCAAAACAGTTTTCAGCCCGCCTCAGCCTCCATGGACCTCCAATGGCGGGACACGTCCACCTCCACTTTTGGAAGTACGATACTATAATTGCATTTGGTGCTCAGGCAATCCAGGCGTCGCCTCTTTCATGGGACCAGTTCCTGAGGATGGTCAAGAACATGCCAGCTGAAGCTCATGAGTCTGACGCGATAAAATCTTCTAATCACATCGTTAACATCACCAAAAGTGTTGTGCCCGTCCACAAAGACGCCAAATCAGCAATGGATGATACGATCTCTTCTGAAGTTGAAATCCGCGCTACCCATCTCGAGTTCCAGGTACAAGCAAGGGTCCCGTTCCTGTCAGTAACTACTGGGGACGCGCCTCGCGACGAGATTCAAGGCTCTCCGCCACTATACGCACGCCCCATGCAAGATCCTTCGTCATTCAAAAACTCAAATCTTACCGTCATGCTGCAGGAAAGAGATCGAAACCATCCTCCGATTAGGCTGGTAGTCAAGAGGGTCATCAAACAAAAGGTCGGGCCAGCTCTCTGGGGAAAATACGAGAAAGGTGGTGATCCAGCTTTAAGCGCCTCAGAGAACATGCTTGAGCATGCTTTAGCCTTGGATATCCAAGCAGAGCAAGTAGGACCATCCGAAGAAAAGCTGCCAATAATTGATATGGTTGGGTTCAGCTCAACTAATCTGAAGGAGGGCACCATACCTCTTGTTAGGGGGCCAAGGGAAGACGTCTTCAGACTTGAGAACGTACAGAACAAAGAAAGGGGACATGCACACATGCGATGCGTCGTCGACATGGTACAAAAAACAACGAATCGGCCAGATTGGGCCAAAAAGCTCTTGGGGAGGTATCAATAAGCCCCAACCTCACTATCATCTGCTGCTCTTCTCACACATACTTTGCACCTGTTGTATTATCTCCAGTTCGAGAATTTACTATAAGCATGTAATTTGGTTACTTTAGCCTTGAACCGAAAAGTCTCTCTGAATCGCGTCATGTGTCCCACTTACAAACAATAAACAGTAATAAACAAAAGTCCTTAGGTTGCTACCCTCCGGGCTGTTACTCGGCCCCGAGAGTCTTTGCTGGGCGAAACAGGATCATGTGTTGGGGAAAATTACTGCAACTACCGACCTGATGATCTGGTTAATACCCCCGGAGAAGAAGGAAATATTCCTCTGCTTTGACCTATCAGTAATAGTGATTGTTGTAGGGGGTGACGATAGCTTCTATCAATTATACGTAACGGCCACGCGGCAATGAGCAGTATTGTTCGAAGCGGAGGGAAGAGATCCGCATAGACTTTGAAGCCCTATATAAAGACAGTGGGATGTAGTTCATTAATTTTTGTATTTTCGATTATCCTAACCTCTACAACTCGAATGCCTACAACATTACGAAAATGACTGGATTCAATACATTCTTTCGGTTGCTGCTCTTGCTGGCGCTGCCAATCCAGCTTAATGCATTAACTCCGCATTATGGACTTCCCTACAAAGCAGTCCCCGAATTGCTCGATCCTCCTCAGACCGCTGAGGTGTACCTTATTCGCCGATACTCACATCCCAACACCGTCCTTGCAGGAGATAATACTTTCCGACTGCCGATAAATGGAAATTCTACTGGTGGGGAGTTTACATTCTTCTTGTATAGCTCTGGGACTGGTTCCAGTGTCGCTGTCTCCCCCCACCTGCATAAATATCATTTTGAATGCTTTTTCACCATCAAGGGTGGTGTGCAGATTTGGGCTCAGCATGACGATGAGATACAAGAAGCACGAGTGCTTACGCAAGGAGACTTTGGGTCGTGGGCGACCTACACGAACCACACTTTTCAGTTCATTGACCCTGACTCCGAAGTGCTTGCTGTTGTTGCGCCTGGAGGATTTGAGAAGTTGATGGACGTCATCGGCAGGCAATGGAACACGACTACCAATACACCATATTCAAATGCCTATATTGAAAACCCAGAGAATGCTACTGGTCCTGTACCAGTCTCTGAAGCTGAGAAACTCGACTACTTGGATGTTTGGTCTCAACCCGACTTTGTCCCACGATGAGATCTTTTGAACGGCACTACACCGGGCAACGAAGCTTGGCACAACGGACCCAACTATCTTGGAAATAACAGCGACACTTCGTACTGGGTAGCAAATGGATTTGGGCCCAAGTATCTCAACAAGGCCACGACTGGTTATTATCAGATCGTGCAGCCGCTGATCACCCCACAGTCCTCAGGGAACTACAGCTTTACAAAGTCGACTATCACAATCAACGAGCCACCATCTGATATATCGGCACTTCCTTATCACAGCTTTCCTCATGGCAGCGCCTTCATGGTACTAGAGGGTACTCTTACCATTCATGTCAAAGGATATCTCCCGGTCACGCTTGTTTGGGGAGATGTGATGTATGTGCCTAAGAACGCGCGCTTCACCTACTATACGTCAACCTATTGGTGTAAATTCCTTTATGTTTCTGGCGGCGATAACTGCTTGGACACAGAGCTCATTAAAAGCGGGGCTGCTTATAACAGTGTTATTTTTCCTCCGGATTAATACTTAGGTATTCCTCTATAAACGAGTAGTTATTAATACCTTAGATATTTACAGTTATTATTCTATACTTATACATTTTCCGATATCTATTTAGAACAGAATTCACTTTTATTCTAGGCTAAGAGACCTTAAATCTAATCCTCACGTCACGTGCCTTATATGAAGAACTCTGCGATATCACCATGCAGTACTATTTGATAATTTCACCTGACTTGCTACTTTACCTGGGCTCCATGGTTGTCGACAGAGAGCTTCTGAAACACCACACAAGCCATTAGTAATTGTCTACCGTGACAGGCTGTAGCAACCTGCGAGACACCAAGATCTCTCCTCTTTAGGGATTTCTATATATAACATAACGAAGTTGTCCCCTTTAACATATCACGTTAATTCCACTTTGCCTTTGTTTACTCTGGTCCCTGACTTAAACATCATACTGTAGAGTTTATATAATTGTCCCACCTTTAAACATTTCCGTTCCTGCTCACTATTACCCCTCAGTCTTCAATCATCATCATCAACCGTCTTTCTCTTTTTCACCATCTTCTCAAGTTGCTCAACCTCAGTAGCGATCCATTCGCGAAAACTGTGCCAAGAAGTTTCACCAGCCTGCCAAGAAGCCCATTGCCAGTACGGATATTCTCCGTCGCTGAAAGTCTCGCCATTGCTATTTTCTGGATTTCGCCAATGTGCTGGTGAGATCATAAAATGCATGAATCCATCGCACTCGGTTGATGGTGAGAGGGCAATGACTTTGGAGTAGATATCTTGGTCTAGGTCACCAAGAAACCACGTGTAGTTTTCGACGTCATCATCGGCGAGGTTAATGTCATCAAGACCGTTAATACCACCGTTGAGAAAATGCCAACCTCCTTGAAACCTAGAAGAAGTTAGTTAATGAATGACAGAGTAAAGCCCTGACTTACCCGTTTGCAACACGGACCATGTCCTTAAAGTCAGATGGCAGCTCGCCAACTTTAGCTTCAGCTTCTGATATCTCCTCCTCCGTGGCTGGCGAATAGAGGATATCTTCTGCACAAGTGATGCCTAGTTCCTGATACTCTTTGCGGTTCACTATCCATGCAGCTGTAGCAAGTCTGTCAAGCAACTCTTTCCAGCCAACCCTTTCCGGTGCAAGTGACCATTGCCGCCCGTGTTGGGCACGCATCTTCAACGCCGCTATGACTTGTTCCACCATATCATCAGCTTCGTCCGCCTCGGTGTAAAACGGATTCCCTTCCTTTTTACTCTGAGCCAAAAGGGGCAATACTTTATAGATTCCTGGGAGGAATAAATACCGGTCCAATTGACCCCCATCAATGTCATTGAAACCATCCAGCCGAAGTCCTAAGGACAGAATCTCGGCGGCAGTATCAAATTCCTCAAGTCTTATCGCCAACTCCACTACGAGTCGTCGATAGAGTAAGTAAGAATGCCTCCTAACAGTTTGATGCCCGTTCCATTTTTGTTCCCACTCGGTGATAGGAACTTGAGGCTGCGCATAAAGCTTCTTTGATGCAGCGAGAGCTTCCTCCATGTTTTCTCGAGTAGGATACTGGCCTATCGTCTTGCTCTTGGCCAGTAGCCGCGCACACATTGCAATCGTTGGTTCGTCGTCAGTCTCGCGCCATATATGTACATCTTCCGGCTCTGGTAGGTTGCAATGCTCCAGCATCCAGCCAGTGCGGGTACATTCTCGATACTCATGCCATTGCTGCCTTTCGAGCCTTTCTTTCCGACCAAAAGCCATATCTGCACTCTCATCATGGCCACGAAAAGGATTATTATATTTAGAATAGGCCTCCCAGAAATTATCGAAAGGCCGACTGCTCAGTTGAAAGGCATCTTGGTTGCTCGATGTAAGACTGTGATATTCATATAAGGCGCATATGAATGTATAAGCTTTATCAATATGGTTGGACAGTAGGAGGAGCTGGATGAGGCGGTTGACTCGTCGCAAAGCGTCGCTGGCATCTTGCGACTCCAGCAACAAAGATATCAGATCAGAGGTCTTGTGCTGGGTGAACCAACCATCTTCGCCGGGATCGGCCTGATCGATGTATGTTAATAAGGACATTTGTTTGATGATATACTGAGGAGATAAAAAGCTCAGCTTTATGAGTAAGATACTTTCAGGCACCAATGGCTGGTTGGTAAAAAGAAGTGTCCGGAAATAACATTACTGGCGCAGGGTCGGTAGATTGATCTTCCAGTCCGTCGACATTCAATTGGTGCGCCTCTAGGCCCTGGCTGTCAAAGCTACCCTAGAATGTGATTTATAGGTAGAGATCGCAGAGTCTTGTTGTTACTTAGTATAATACCTAAACTTATATAACTAGTACTTCCTTCACTACTATTTAGCAGCTGCGAGTAGTAAATAGGTAAATGTTTAGATAAGTATATTAATAACTAGTGCTAGATAACTCTCCTAGTAATACTAAATAGATCTGACTATGCTCCTCATCTATGACCGGGTGATATACTTATGTAAAGCCTCTTTAGCACTATTCTTAATAGTATATATTACCTGATTCCCTATCAGGAGCCTTCTCGCTTCCTAAATATAACCAAGTCCTTATCTTCGCACCTTGTCTGGAGACTCAGGACATCGCACTATAACAGCAACATAGAACCGCATTATGCATTCTACGTCTGCTGCTAAACCCGAGGATAAGGCCAATGCGAGCCCCTGCATTTGATTCTAATAAAATTTTACCTTTCCGGGAGAGCCGGCTCAAGGCCATAGAGCTTAGAAGGTGCTTAGCTCCCCTGGTACATATTCTACAGTCACGTCACTTCTTATCAATGAAGTGTAATCTCTCTTGCAGATTCTTGAAACAATAGCTCTCCCCGTAAAACGTTATCCGAGTTCCCCTTCCCCGGTTGAAAAACATCGGGCTAACCGTCGCCGGAGTCGGGAGAGCGGGCGGGTGACCGCGTGGTCCGGGCGCTACTGTTGGTGCGTTTTAGCCATGACGATTGATTCGCCCAGTAGCTAATCCTTGTTTCAGCTCATTTCTTGCGTGCTCTAGCTACCCTATCTAGGCAGGTCGTACGGAGACTAAGAAGCATGAGAAAGGAGGCAGAACGAGTAGATGATCTGACGGGAATTCTATTAGAGCTTTAACTGTTATGAGGAAAGTGAACTGATTCGAATTTGTTATACAATGCTTCAAGTCTCAATTGCTGTAACTAGTCCCAGCATGTTTGCGCCTTTGCTCTCCAGTCCATGCACAGATATAAATAGGGAGTGACTAGCCGTGGACACGAAGCAAACACCTACCAACATGAATCGCCGAAAAGGGTGATGTGCAGCACTAAGGTTCACAAGAAGGCAGGCATCCTGCAACGCCACTAAGCAAGGATTTGAACATGACAACCAACAGATGTAACTTTGTGGTGTATATATTCGGGATAAGAAACGAAATAATGGGTGTCATTTCCTATCAGTACTCTCTGTCTCTCTGTTTCTCTCTCTACCAAACTCTACAACACTCGCTGTATCAAATATGTCTTGGAAACGTTCCTCTCTCGTTGAGACCGGGTTCTTCTACGATGAAGACCTGCTAAGTGATGAGAGAAGAAATGAAGACAGAGAGGACAAAGACAAAAGACAATTCCCGCCCCATGTTCGAAGGCTTGAGCTAGAGATGCTTGATTTTACGTGCCAGGAGCCAGACCTGCCTACCAAGAAAGATCTCAACATCCAACGCGAGGCTGAAAGACTTACCCATGGGGGGTTCTCAGAAGATCGCTGGGTTGACTTATTTCGAACACACTTCTTCAATCCGCTTCTGCAACATGCCTCAGTCTCAGGACGAAGATCTCGAATGTCAGTGTAACGCTATACTTGGAGTCTCAACTAACGGGTTTGCTCTCAGGTCATCAAGATGCCTCTATTACTATGACTCTATAGTCTTGTAAGTACCTCCAAATGCAAGAAGAGCAGTAACTCATAACGATGACAGCGATACTAATGCTTTATGGGGAGCATTTGACAAGAACGACGAAGAGAATGGACTTGTCAAGGCACCCAAGCCCGACCTAGTCTTTTCCCTCCCGATGTATCATCTAGATACTCACATACCTATGATTACTGATCATGAAGCACATCAGTGGCATAAAGCCTCAGCGCCATCCCTTGTGGAGTCGTTTTCATGGTCCACTTTAAAGCAACTACACAAATCTGGCTTGCTAGCCACTCCCTTCAACGCTTTTAGTAGTAAAGAGCCCCAAGGACCTCGAGAACGAGATCTCAGTTGCTTTCCTTGGCTTGTCGTCGAATGCAAGAAAGCAGAGCGCACCCCTGGTGAGCTTGAACGATTGAAGGAAGTCGTTTACTGCCAGGCAACCAATGCCAGTGGATGTGCTGTCAAGTTAAACCAGAATGCTGCGAAATATGCTATCAAGCTGGCTTATCACGCAGAGATCCCCCCTGTTGCCAGCGTGACTACCGTTGGACCGCAGGTCAAGGTCTGGATAACGTTTTTTGCTGAAGACTTTGGCGCATATTGTTATGACGTTAATGGAGGCCAAAGGTATCGCCCCCAGGAAAAAGGTTACGTGAGTATAAATCCAGGTTAAGCGGCTGAGCGGCACTGACCACGTAAACTAGATGATGCAATGTATCTGGACGGGTGACATGACAGAATCTCAAGACATTATCAAATTCCGGCTTATTCTCGAAAACACATATACCTGGGCAAAGCGAGTTTTCAAGCCATTGATAGCCACATATATTGATCAGTGGAAGTTTGCCTGCGCGGAAGATATCACTGGCAATGAACTGAAAATGAAGCGCCGGGAAGAGAGACTGGGCCTCTCAAGGTGTGCGCTCCGACTTACTCAAGCTTCCCTACATGCTCAGCCAGATCTCAAGTCTTGCGAGGACTCATATCTTTCTATTACAAACAGGCTGGTCGACCTCTGCGATCGATTCGTCCAAGATGTGGATCGATTGATCGCGGAGGAAGTCGAGCGATCAAGTGGAGGCGAACAAAGAGCGCCATCAAGCAGCACTACACGCAGAAGGGCACGGACACCTAGCGAACCATCCAGGAAAGCTACCCCGGAAACTAAGGATATGACTCCACTCAGCGTTCCGAGACGAAGCCCGCGTTTGGAGCCACGGAACAAAGCACAGGCGTCTCAGGAAATCACTTCAAGAGTGGAGATAGTCTCTTCAAGTCTCAGAGTAACTATGGCTGCTGGGGCACCCAAGAGAAGGCAAAGCCAGAGTAAATTTCTCGCGCCACCAATTGAGATTGAACTTGTACCAGAACCTTCATCTGGGGAGTCAGAAGCCTCTGGTACAGTGGCCGACGAGGATATTTCAGTCGTGAACCTGTCAGAAGAAGATACTTAGACAGGCATTCAGGAGTGCTACTAGGGGAGGTATGAAACTGTTTCATTCATTGGGTGGGTGGATCTTCATTGCTTGGTATATACTCACAGAAGAGATTTGTATTATAATGCATCGTTAGCTGAAATTCGAACTATATACGTATAAACCTGGAGGCACAGTTATTAGTGCATTGGAATTATTATACTGTGTATTTTAGCTTATTGGCTTGCTGTGTTGCGCAATGTTCCTCCTTTATATAGACTTGTGATGCGCGGGAATTGAGCCGCAAGTAGTTATATATTTCCTCGCATTGCATTCCTATGTGGCCCTTGTGTCAGCTGCAATCATGTTCCCACTTTATTCTGAGATACGGATTGATTAATGATCAGCCTTCCCACAAAGTCAGCAGCTGCATAGCGTGAGATATTACGGCACAGTTTCAGCGACATGACCAACAACCAGCACACCAAGCCACCTTGAAGACAAGAGTCCGTCAGCTCCAGGCAACTGCTGCGTTGCCAACAATAGATACGAGGTATACTAGGAGATGAGATTATTCCCTTTAAGCCGTGGAAGGACATAATACGGGGGCAGTATGTTAGTATGACGAACTCGGAGTTTGCTAGAAATAGCCTCCATTCAAGAGTTCTAAGCAATTAGAGTTGGTAGCCCTGAGGTGCGACTTACTGATAACAGTTGTCGCGCTGAGGTCTGTTTACTCGTAAGGTGCCTTGGCGTCGGGAGGCTTATTGCTTGCACCTGGTGTTGGTAGTTGTAGAGAATACACTACAGATCGAGACAGTAAACAAAGTGAAACAAAGCTTGTCTATTGGTTGATGAGTCTGAGAGAAAGGGCAGCTGCTTAAGATGGCCTATGGTAATTACGTTCGTCGGATTCTCGGGTGTTTATAACACTCCGGTGTCTATACAATCCACCGTAGACACGAACGCAAGGCTATCTAGAGTTCGTTTACGGCCTCCTTATGGGGGTTTTACCAGGTGCGCTATGGCCGACGCGGGCAGTTATAGACATTGTTATTAGGTCAGCAACACGACGACTGAAGGCTATGGTTTATGAGGATAATTTTGCTGATTCCCATCAAATTCCTAACGCACCCGCAATTTTCGTACTGCGCCTCGTCGATCACGATGGTTTGCAGCGGCTGCAAACTCACGGAGTTAGGGGAACCAGAGGCGGCCGAGTCTAAGATGTGGGTCATGTTGAGTGCCGAAGGGAAGCTGTAGTATCCCTGCCATCGCTAGCTAGAGCGGGTGCCCTCTCTCTTATGAATAGCCTGTTTTTGGAGAGGCAGGAAATTCTGGCCGTTGTTTTATAGATCTTGACCCACTCATCCAGGCTTACTGGTATCCTGACCAACAAGATAACGTTCAGGCTAAACTCTGTATCATAGAATTTCGAGGCTAGTCAACATCGCCTGATGCATCTTAGACATATATCCCAAGGATCGTTCGGAGTTAAGGGTTTACTGGTAAGAGAGTGATATGATTCCATTCGTTCTATAATTGTGTTGAATTCAAGATATAAGAGAGTGGTCGATTCTGCAGTCAACGTCTTTCCCTTTCGCACAAACTACCAAGTCGCTCATCAACACTCTTCGACCACACTTCCTCTCTTACAGATCTTCTTTTTCTTAACCCCCATAAACTGTCAACATGGCTGATGGATTCATGGCTCCTCCCCCTAAGGGTCCCCTCAACCGTTACCGACCCTTGTCTCCCAATGCAGCTGTTCACGTCAGCCCGATCTGTCTGGGTACCAGTAACTTTGGAGATAACTGGTAAGAAGGCACTATCAGTATCATTATGATTGAGTTCATACTAATAGTGACAACTCAGGGCGGGTCTCTTGGGTAGCTGCGACAAACCCACCACTGAGGGCATTTTGGACTACTTCTATGAGCAGGGTGGCAACTTTCTTGATACAGCCAACCAATATCAGGATGGCCAGTCTGAAGAGTGGGTCGGTGACTGGATGAAGAAGCGCGGCGTGCGAGACCAGATGGGTAAGCCAGATCTGTTGCGTATACTAGATTTCCCTACTGACAAATCCAGTGATCGCTACCAAGTACTCGCTGAGTGACCGCGGCCGATTCGCCAGCAGTGAGATCACTGCAAATACGACTGGCAACAACGCCAAGACCATGCGTGTCTGCGTCGAACGTAGCTTGAAGCGTCTCCAAACCGACTACATCGACATCCTTTACGTCCACTACTGGGACTACCATACTTCCATTTCCGAGGTTATGCAGAGCCTTAACCAGCTTGTTGAAGCCGGCAAGGTTATCTACCTCGGCATCAGCGATGCGCCCGCCTGGGTCGTTAGCAAGGCCAATCAGTATGCCCGCGATCACGGCCTGCGGGGCTTCGCCGTATATCAAGGTCTCTGGTCCGCTGCCGTGCGCGATTTCGAGCGGGACATTATCCCCATGGCTCGAGAGGAGGGGATGGCACTGGCGCCATGGGGAGCTCTCGGTCGAGGCAATTTCAAGACTGACGAGCAGCGCAGGAATGATCCTGGAAGGACCGCATCTGTCGGCGTGACTGTGCAGAATGAGATCGCGGTTGGTAACGCCCTTGCTACTATTGCTGAGAGGAAGGGTACTATTCCTACCAGTCTTGCACTTGCATATGTTATGAAGAAGTATCCATACACTATCCCTGTTATCGGAGGTCGTAAGATTGAGCACCTTAAGGGCAACATTGAGGCTCTTAAGTTTGACCTTGACAAGGAAGATATTAAAGAGATTGAGGCTGCGATCCCCTTTGATCCTGGGTTTCCCCATACATGGCTTTACATGGGCGCTCAGCCAGATCATCCAGCCGACATCTGGATGATGGGAATGGCTGGACACTTTGACCATGTTCCACTGCCGGAGTCTATTGGCCCATACAAGGAGTAGCTAGCTGATCTAGATATGCATTTACGTTACAAGGAGGCCCAAGGAAGAGACAATAGCAATATCATTGACGCTTAATTACCTTTCTAACTTAACTTGCGCCAATCCGTCCCGTCATTGAAAACGTCTCAGATTAAAATTCCTGCAAGTGACGAACAGTCGTCACCTTGCTCCGGCCGGGGTTAAGTTGAGCCGCCTTCGGAGACTTTTATCACAGAAGTGGGGCGATTCGCCGTATAAATAAGAAAATATCAAGCTTTGGCTTCGACATACAGGGATGTTCACAGCAGGGATTATGCGCGGTGACTTTCCTATTTGACTCTATAATAGACAAGCTACTCCATACGGTAAAAACTTGAAAACCAGTACATACATCAGATCATCTTTATTGCCGGGGCCTCGGGGTCTCCATCGAACCCGACCGGGCGACGTCGAACGTGTCTCCGGGCATACCTAAGCAAGTTTGATCTCCTCTACCTTCCCAGTCTTGATATCGAAGAGAAACCCACGAGCCGTACTCTTCAGTTCGTCCCTAATAACCTCATTCTTGCGAAGCCACTCGAGATCACCTCTAACACTCTCCGCCATGCTGTACTCAGCCATTAGCAACTGAGAATTCATCGCATCTAGACTTCAACACTTACTCAGTATTGGCGCCCCAGTCAATCTTATCAATCTCCTCCCAATGACTCTCACCAACTCGCGCTTTGACAGTGTCGCGCATCCACTCGTTAGTAAACATGGTCGAGCCACAATCGGTATGATGAACAATAACAAGCTCGTCGATCACGAATCGGGTATCTAGGAGAAGAATGTCTCGGACAGCGAAGCGGATGTTTCCGCCGGCGTTACGTGATACTATCACCACTGGATGCGATTAGTTCCTTAGCGGTGATTGCCTTGTAATGTTCTTGACTTACTTTCACCCTCTGGGACTCCGAGGTTAAGGTCAATGAACTTGTCGATGCTACATCGAGGATCGACGCAAGCGACTATGATACTCGTTAGTAAATATTCGGGGGCATTGAATACAGGGTTCACGAACCGACAATTGTGAGGCGAGGCTTGGTAACCTTGTTGACGTCGGCGATAGTCGGAAATGGTGCGAAATCCTGAGGGCTATTATCTGGTTAGATGGCTTTACGTAAAAACAGATTACCGCCAAAGACATACTCGTGGGCCGCAATAAGATCAGCAACGGTCTTGGACATCTTATTTGCTTTAAAGATTGTTGAGGGAATTATTTTAGTCAATCGGCTTAAGGTGTCAAATGAGATTAAAATGTAATAATAATAATAAGATCGACATTGAGAACAAGAGATCTTACCTCTGTTATATATATCATGAATATCACTCCTCTGTCTTTTGGTAATAATACTCTGAAATGCCCTGGCTCCTCAAGAACAGGCTGCGATAGGTTTTACAAATCGAAGTCGCCCTTTAGTGGTGTTTGCATCAGTAATCCGCCCGACAAGAGATGGTTGCAGTCGTTCTCCCCGAGACTACTCGGATACTCTTTTAATCTTAATTCATTGGTGTTTCCATGCTAGCCATGATAAATCAAGAGGACGCAGGTTAATTAGTCCAGATTGATGCTAGTGGTTGAGATTCGTAAGCATGAATATGTTCCGAACTGAGTCGGATATTAACTTAGCAAACCAACCGAGACAGGAGCCTCCTTATATGGAATACTATTGTTGCAAGCTGAAAGTCATGATTACTGAACATAAGCGGTAACTGAAGCTGTGACGCAGGTGGCTGTAAAGGCCTGTGGCTTTATTCGCTGCCACAACCGTGTTGCGACACGGCAACACTCACAATGTAGCCCTACAGCATCTCTGATGTCGGTAATTATACATAACTCGCCCGAGCCAGCATGGAGAGTTCTTGCGTTTTCTGTTTTCTTTGTCATATTTTGTCCTCTAATTCATTAGTAGCTTACTGATAATAACTGTAGCAGAAGTCGATTTATTACAATTTCTATTAAGCATTCTTTTATATAAGGCCATAGGCCAAACCAATATCAAAAACATCACCACAACTACATTAGAACCCAAACTATTAAACTACATTCTATAATATCTTTACGATTAACATTAACAATCATGGCATCACCAGCTATTTACCCATTCCCTTCTTTTCCCCTAACAGGAATACAATTTCCTACAACCCCCCTTGTATTATCCTCATACCAACAAGCGAAAAAGTACGCGACCCCAGGTGTCTTAAACCACGTCCTCCGGAGTGCAGCTTTCTGCCTCCTTCTCCAGAAGAAAATCCCCAAGTTTGCTAAACTCGGTGCCTCCCTTGACATCGAACTCGTTGTCGTGAGCTGTCTTCTACACGACCTCGCTTGGTCCAAGACGAAGGAGCTCGTCACGAACACGAGACGATTCGAGGTTGATAGTGCGAACCTCTGTCGCGAGTTCATCAACGCAACGTCTGAGAAGGACGGTAACTGGGAAGAAGGTTCTCGTCGTATGCAGATCGCCTGGGATGCCATTGCACTTCATACAATGGAGACCATCGCACCGTGGAAAGAACCCGAAGTCGCGCTTGTTCACTTCGGTGTCCATGGGGATCTTCTTGGACCGAACTTGCACCTCCTCGGTCTGCCGGAGGATCTGCCTAACTTGAAGGGCGTTATAACAGAAGAAGAGTTCAAGGAGATTTCTAACGCATTTCCGCGCATGCATTTTGCAGATGAGTTTAAGGAGATCTTTTGTGGCTTGTGCCGGGATAGAGGCCGTTACTCGTTCGATAGTAATGTGGAGAAGTATGGATTGGAGTGGGGATATGATGGGAAGGGTACTGGAGTAGAGGAGTTTGAGAAGTTGGTGGAAGATGCCCAGCGAGCCAAGAGTCTGTACGGCGTCATGGGTGCTATTGATAAGCTTTTAGATAAAGCTTAGCCAAGTAGCATAGCACTCCACCTATATAATGTTTCTGTATTTTATTATTTAGCATTTACATATCAATCTTCATATTCAACATCAGATGTAACTAGATCGCGTTTCCTTCTTTATACTCATTCTCATACAACCTAACCTTGTCCCAAAAGTTACTATACCGCTCCACAGCATTGCATCCATCTTCCTTACCAATCCCCTCTAGCCACTCCTCATTAATCTTAGGAAACAAGTAACAGTCTGCCTTAGCCCCAGCCTTCAATAGTATCTCAACGATATCCCAGTATCCTTTGACTGCAGCCGCATTTAGTGGGCTGCCGTATCTTCCGCCGCGAAGGTTGGCATCCGCTCCCTTCTCAAGCAACAACTTGACACCTTCTGTCTTGCCTTCGTACGCTGCTGCCTGCAAAGCTGTGCCAAAAAGACCGGCTACCTGATTGACAAGGATGTCAGCGCAGTTATCGATTAAGTAGACTAGGCCGTGAGTGTTCGGGCGGGTTGGGTCAGTTGTAGGCGCTAGGCATGCCGATTGCAATGGAAACCCATGGAGACCAGCTCGAAGATTGACATCAGCGCCATTTTCGAGAAGAAATAGGATCCTATCTTCGATATCATCTTCCAAATGCTCCAGTGCAACCTGCAGAGCAGTCCCGTGTCGATCATGGCAGTTATTCACATCAACACCGTTATCGAGCAGCAGCTTCAATGTTTCAGGGGCTTGATAACCCAAGGTTGGAACTGCAGCCGCAGCAAGCCAGGCACTACCAAAATGCCCGCTTCGAACATTGACATCGGCACCATGGTCTATCAGTAGGCACGCCAGTCCGTAGGAATCTTTCACGTATCCACTTTCACCGTGGTCAAATGCGCACGCCGCCTGAAGCGCGGTCCCATATCGTCCTCCTTCGATATTGACCTCAGCGCCGTAGGAAAGTAGCAAGCGGACTGATTTCATGTTACCACGTGCACAAGCGCTCTGGAGTGCTGTGCCGTATATTCCTCCCTGCATGTTGACATTTGCGCCTCTCATGAGTAGAGCTTCTAGTACGCCTTCAGTGAGTGAGCAGGCTGCGGCTTGTAGCGCGCTTCCGAACTTTCCACCGGCCGCATTGACATCGGCGCCACTATCGAGCAGCTTTTGCACAATAAGCTCAGCTCCATAGCTATTTTCAGAGGTGGCCGCTTGTAAGACACTTCCATACTCCCCGCAGTTTATATGTACGTCAGCACCTCTACTGAGCAGCATGCCGACTGTTTCCGCGTCCGCTTTCGCACAAGCTGCGTGTAATGCTGTACCATAATACCCTCCTTTCTGATTGATGTCCGCGCCTTTGTTAAGAAGAATATCAATCACGCCAGAGTCGTAGTTGGTCAGATAACATGCCTTTTGAAGTGCGTTACCGTACTTCCCTCCTTGAGTATTTGGGTCGGCACCGAGGCGCAGCAGGGCCAGAATCGCTTCTTTGCTCCGAGAACCATCGCCAGAATCGAGCAGGTTACTAAGCCGGACACATGCCGCTTGAAGCGGGGTGCCATCACGCTCATCGTTCAACTCAATGTCAGCGTTGTGCCTTATGACAAAGTCCAAAAAGGTACGCGTGTTCTTATATAGCCACGCCTTGATCGCCTCATTTAGAGCACTCCCGTGCAGAGCGCACTTCCTGTTGATATAGACACCCTTGTCGATAAGAAGCTCTAGAACTTGGGTGCACTCCGTAACATCATGCTGACCATATGCCTTATACGCCGCCATCAAACACGACATAGGACATCCTGCGACTGCATTGGCCCCGCGAGACAAAAGCATTCGCAAGGCTGTCAGGTTGAAACCCTCTGCTGCGGCTTCAAGAGCTGACCCAAATCTGTCATCTTGCGCATCAATATCAGCCCCATTGTCTAGCAAGAGCTTTATGACAGCTAGGTGGCCATGACTCGCCGCGGCCTGTAGCGCTCCACTGGTGACCTTGTTGGAATCAGCATGTTCATTGAGCAAAAAGCGGACAGTCTCGATATGGCCCTCCTCCGCTGCCTCTCGGAGGGCCAAGCCGAGATCTTCCTGGATCAAGAATCTGCTGGCTCTTGAACCATTCTGGAGCAGCAGCCTGGTGAGTTCAAGAGACCCGATCGCGGCAGTATAGCAGTATGGCCGTTGTATAAAATCGTCAACTCGGTCTACATCGTCATATCCATATTCAATCCATCGACCCTTCAATTGTCCTTCAAATACAATCATCTTGAGGCTTTCAGTACGCATAGAGAGCGTGAGCTCAGCGAGCTGAATGACCTCATTCGTCCATAGTTTACGCGGGACTAGTTCCAGATGCAATTCCCAGTTTCGGACTGCATAGGTCCTCAAAGGAAGTTCCACGTTATCTCCGGTATTCTCAACACACTGGTATAAGTGATATGACAGGCAACAATGTGCGATATGCAGGTGAGCACTCGCTTCTGTAAAAGAGAAATGTTTGCCTTTGCTTTGCTTGATGCGTTCAGATATTAGATACTCCTTGACAGTGAAATGAGCGAGGCGGACATATGTGTTGCTCTCGAGACGGTAGGTCTTATCATTCAATTCGTCCTTCGTCTCAGTGGTCACGAGACTAGTAAAATGTTTCAAAACCGCCTTGGGGTCAAATAGCCGCTCGGTCTTGTGGATCTTGGTGCCAGTTTCTGGACGAAAGATGAAGATTTCGGCAAGTTCTTTGAGATGTAGGGGCCTTCTCGATAACGCCAACCACTTAAGCGAACCTAAGATCTGCAATTTGGATTTGCTGTTGAGACCTAGTAGCAGCCTGTTATATGTTTCGTCGAGTCCAGTAGGGAGATTGTCAAGTGCTGAGAGAACAGATGCCTCCGAGTCTAAATATTGAAGAACTTCGAATTGGCAAACAAGATATTGGAACCTAAAACCGGAGTTAGTTATAGTATATTGATTTGGTTTGCGCCCCTCTCATGACTTACATTCCATCTGCTCTCGCGATCAGTAAATCCTTTGCTTCAGCCATCACCCTGTCGGACCACCAACAATACGTCTCGGTACCCAGCACGCTATCGATGTACAGACGCATGTCCCCATCGAGACCCAGTTGACTTTCTGTAAGATTAATGGCAGCTTTTGCTGGCATATCCAACAACTTGTCAATTGCCATATGAATATCTGGTTCGCCTCGGCTTGTGCAAAAGATGTGGAGATTATCCGGCATTGAGGCCATGATGCGATGAAGGCATTTCAAAAGCTTTGGACGCTCGCCATCCAAGACCGGGCACTCATCGAGAGCGTCTATGGCAATAAAAACCGCAGAAAACCCACTAACAGCTGACATTAGCGCAGCTTCAAGGGTCTCCATGTCTGGCCGCTCGCCCTTTGCCATATAATCTTCAAACCGTTTGATCTGCTGTGGTGTGTCTGGACGACTCGCACACAACTGTCGTACAAGTGATGAGAGCAGCACAGACACCTTTTGTTGCTCTACGTTTCCAAAACTGAAGAAGAAGTATGCAAGCGCGGTTTCCGGGTCGTTGTCATAGTGGTCCTTTAAGTTTTTGATAACGGCTGAGCTCAGAATTGATTTTCCAGAGCCGGCTGTATTGTATTAGCGGAGGTAGCGCATCGGAACCAGCGCCTGTCATACCTTTTCCATTAAGCCATAGGAAAGATTTGGGATCTTTTTCCCATGTCTTGAAATCATTACTTTCTTTTACCAACCAGTTGCAGGTGTCGTTGCTGTGTTTTTCTCGGGCAGCTCTATACTGCACTGAAGTGTCGACGGTACAGAGCCAGTTTAGCATCCTTTCGCGATTCATGTCTCTCTGGGTTTCCTCGACAATATTCCTAAGCTCAGAAACATCGGTTCCGATCGTTCGCCACTGACTCATGGCTTGCTGATGTCGTCCTTCTGCCTTCTCCCATTCCTCGTGGTACATCTTGTCTCGCCAACCTTGGCTCACTTTGTCGAACTCGGTCTCCCGATATTTAATATTTCCAAGTAGCTCGTCCCAGCTATAATGCTTCACGGAATCCAAAGTGTAACGAGAGATAGACTTGTGGCTATAGTAGCCATAGCAAGCAATCTGAAACCTGAGTACCTCTTGATACAGCATTTCCAATGCGCGTCTGTACTCAGCATGCGATTCTGGCAGAGTATCGTGGGTCGCAGACTCGTAGCGCCGTACGTAAAGATCCTCCCACATGGAACTCCGAACTATGATTGACGCAATGTGCTCGAGTCCCTTGGCCAAAGAGGAAGCTTGTTCTATGGGGTTCAAAAAGAGCTAGCGGATCATCCAACAAGCATTAGCCTTCAAGGACTGACGTGCAATAAAGATATTGACCTACCGGCAACAACAGAGTCACGCCACCCCAAGCAATGGATGCGGTGGGATTTGAAGTCAGGGCTTTAGAGACATAGTCCTTACTCCAATCGACTACTGCAAGGACGGACTTCACGACTTCCTGGGCTTCCACCTCGACAGTCCCAAATCTCAGCTTCAAACTGTCTCGTTTGACTTGGTCCATTTGATTTTGGACAACCTTACTCATCCAATCTTTCGCGTTTGTGTGTGAGTTCATTCTGTCGGCGATGTCAGGCGAGTTGCGGCGGATCTGGTCCTCAAAGGTTTGAACGAGCGAATTTTCTTCATCTCGCAGGTTCTGGTATGCCAGAGCCCACAACTGCCGTATAGAATTGCCACTTTCTTTAGGGGCTAGTAACTCGTTATCTGGGGCTTCTTGGGACGCGGTCGTGTCATCCAGGGCTGGGACTGATGTGTTAATCGTAGCTATGTAGCTAGATCGTGTGCTTATTGACAGACTTGATTGCTGCTCTTCACTCGGCCCTGCATGAAAGGATCTTTTTGAGGTGTGTTCTTCTTTGCGGCGGGGGAAAATCTTCTTCAGCTTTTCGCTGATATGCATGGTGTCGACTTGGTTCGGCAACAGGGTTGGGCACAGTCAGCGTTAATATCTTGACCAGGCAACTATATCGGCCAACGGCGCGTCAAAGGGTACAATGCCTGATAGAGTAATCTTCTTAAATGTAACAGCACATAAGATATACAGTCACTTATAATCAAGCAGAAGAGAACCGACATGAAATTGAGATTCTGGCCAGCGATCAAAGTAAGGTGTGAAAAAAGAGTGCGGGGAATGTGCTTCAGGCTCCGATATGCATGTCTACCTGAAATGAGGCGCTTAATCATTGGTTGAGAAATATTCCAGGTTGGGAAGTGTTGGCTGATGTTTACTGAAGTGCGCATGGTAGGCCTCAATATATATGCAATATGCAACTTATGCAGATAGCCAAGTTGCCAAGCATGGAAGACAATACTGAACAGAGGTCCGCGTGGTAAAAACTAGGTCTTTGATTGATAAGCCTGAGAAGGCGCTCTTCGAATGCGATATCTCAAGTATACAACTTGCAGATAAGTGCTATAAGAACCTTGAAGAACACACACAGAAGTTATAGTATTCTCAAGATTTTTTAGTTTCGGAGTAATATTTATGTATTACTTAAAAACATATCCCCCACTATCTTCGATCATCTTCTCAACTTCCACTGTCCCTAATACATCTTCACCAATCCCTTAGTAGCGGACAATCTCCATGCGCTTCTTAAGACGGAAAGCAATAGCACGCTTTCTAGCAGTAGCAGACTGGGTGAAAGCACCAGAGCCACCGAAAGGACCAGCAGCAGCGCCGTTGCGAACACGAACGATGCAGACGTTGTTGGCGCCTCCGACGGATCCCTCACAGGTCATGCCCTGGGGCATCTGGACCTTGAGGGGGAAGTCGGTGTTGGTGGCGAGGGAGAGACCCTGGATGCCGATTCCAGGAACATCTTGGGTCACCTCTGCGGTCTGGAAGGCATCGGGGTCGGTGCCGCCGGATGTAGCGTCGATTTCAGCTGTCATTGGACCGGCTCCGTCTTGGTTGATCTGAAGCAGTTAGTAAGGCAACTCAAGGAGGATGGGTGAATGGTACTTGCCTGTCTGTAGGTCATGGTGACTTCGCCGTTATCAGAGGCTGTAGGCAAGCCCTTGGTAGCTCCCTCTCCAGCAGAGGCAGCGACGCTGGTCTCCTCAGCTGTCTCGGTCTTCTCACCACCGCCTCCACGACCACCGCCAAAGAGGCCACCCAAGAGGTTACCAAGCTGGCGCCTTCGGTTGTTGTTGTTGTTATTGTTGTTGCCTTGGTTGTTACCCTTGGGCAAGTTGGACAGATCATCCTCAACACCGGCAGCACTTTCAGTACCGTTGTTGGTAGGAACATTATTAGCGTTTCCGCTTCCCAAGAAGCTAGAGATCATGACGGAGGCGTCAACAGGGCCGTTACCCTGGGTCCTGCCCAGAGCGCTGGCTTCTCCACTGCGGATCTCACGATCACGGATGATGGAGGTGTCGGCTTGAGAACCGCATCGGTTGCTTGAGCAATCCCGAGGAGTTCCATCAGCAACTGTTAACTGTTAGTATCCCATTGTGTTCTCAAGTGCGATGGAAACTTACTGCTGAGACCAGGCATGGTCACTCCATTAGCTCCCTCAACAGAGAGGACGACTCCATGGGCAGAAGCCATGGCGAAGAAGGCGGAGACGATAGCAAGAGAATGCATTTTGAAGGTTGTATAGATCAAAAAGGATTATTAAAGTTTGTGTTGCTGAAACTGAGCCGCCAGGGCTAACTTGAGGCTTTCTTAGAAAGGAAGTGAAGGGAAGAGAAGATGATTGAGATGCTGATGATTTATTTTCCAAGATGTCGAATGACTGGTCTCTTATATACAGATTCTCATCTCTGTGATCAGTTCTCATGTTTGATATCGACCTCCTCGGTTGTCGGCTCGTCATGCCCTCCCCAGCGCTGATCATCAGCGATCATCAAATCGCATCAGGAGAAACCCCAACCTCAGCTTCAGGTCATCGTTTTCATTTGTCTCAACGCCTCTCACAGCCACATATTTTCCTTTCTCAGTCACTCAGTTCACGAGTCTCATGTCTTGACCCATGTTTCAAAATTCTTGGTGTTTCATGTTTCGCTCAGACCCCTTCCCCCTCCCCTCCAGATCTAGCGTTGCACCCAGAAAGACTTGACACGTGAAACTCTCGGCTCTAACGATTCTTGGCTTTTTTGGTGAATGCGATTGGTTTGTCAGGTTTTTTCATCTTCTAAACACCAAGATGTTTGAACTCGTGATTCAACTCTCGTCGGCCGCCGCGTATTATTAATAGAGATCAATCCTGGGCCTAACGCGCTTTTAGGGAAGAGTTTTAATGGAATTGTTTGCGAGGGAATGTTCTTTTGATCGGCGCTAGTAGGTTTGTGTTTTTGGTGATGAAACCGGAAACGAAGAGTACCAGGTAGGCGCAGCTCTTTGCGAACAAAAGGCCAAGGTCCAAGGAGAAGTATAGTCGGCGAGGCCGAACTATTGCTGTCTTCTACTACTCTTGACCTCATTGGGAGTACATATGTCACTTGTGTCATTATTGAGCTACTTCACTCTATGCAGTATTGAAGACCAATATGCTGTCGCTAGTAGATGTGAGCAGTGGTCAAGCGTTCTGTTTATGCAAACACACTCAATAGTTTATAAACAATTCATGCGTTATTCTAAGTTCTTGTACACGATTGAGTTTATTTCCTGGAAGCTCATCCATGTGCACTCAATCTTCTCGGCCGAGTGCTGAGCCGGCAGATCTCGGCATTCTCTCCACCAAAACCAAGTCAACTCCACTCGAGGAGTCTCACGATGCTGAAACAGCCACTTGGCGCCCCGTTTTGACAACGTTTCACCGCCACTTTTTGGGCTTCGACACATTCAGCTTTTAACTATTGAATTAAGAATTAGACGCTTATAGCTTAACTCTGAAGAAGAGGCTGTTCCATCGACGTCAAAGCGCCACAACTGCTACCCCAAGCTTCAGAACGTTTGCTGTGTCATGTTCCTCTGTCGCGATGTCATTGACCTGTCGCAACTTTTGAGGGCGGGAGGGCTGTGCAGGAATGAAACGTCGCAGATGGACTGGATCTTGCCTAGGTCGGAAAGGCATGCGAGCTGGATTGGTGTTTGGAATCATTATCAACTTTTTGTGGGCTAGAAGTGTTATTTGCAGTTGAGATTTGTGGCTGTGAGCTTATTCCAGCAGGGAGAACCTAG